>JARHVA010001418.1:1497500-1752500 GCA_037957365.1 Torreya grandis | reverse complement strand
CTTATATACATGAAATGTAAAATTGTAGTTGAAAAGTCCAATGGCGAAGCCTACGCTTGGAACATAGAAATAATGATCATTATGGACTTGGATTTAGTACATAAACCCCTTTTTATGACTTTTGAACTTGCCTACAATGGATTATGACCACTTCTAATTCATAGTAATGTCATTCACATGGTTTATTTTTGTTTTATCTTTGTATGATACACCTATTGGTCACTACTTATTTTATACTTCTATTATTGTGTTGATTCATCGAATGGCTTGGGAACCCCAACTTACTTTGAATCCCTTCCTAACCCTAGTTACCAAAATTAGCCATCCATCTGATGGATGGGGTGGTAATGACCATCGATGGTTGGGCTCATAGGTCTAGTTGGGAAGGCTTGTTCTATCATGATTATATGTTGCTCATACTCCTAGATGATCTCAAATATAGGTGTAACGTACTCAGTAATATTTTGGTATAAGTTATTTTTTTGTTTCTTTCACATTAATGGTATTAATATTTCCATATTGTATGTATAGTGAGTATAGTTATAAATATTGATTTGTTTTACATTGATGTCATTATATGCTAATTGTTGCCTCTTTTAAATGACATATGTTGTAAGTGGAATAAAGGGGGTTTATGTAAGGCTTGACAGGTATAAGTTAACATGGTAATTATTATTGCATATTTCATCTAGTACATACATTTCTAACATTTATTATGTTAGTGTAATTTATAGTTGATTCTATTTATGACTAGAGTAGTATTTATTCTCCTTATGTATATTTATATGTTGTCTTTATAACATCTTGGAATGAGCATTAACTATTTTATAGGGATAAGACTTACATATACATATATATTACTTGTCATATAGTGTTTTAACTTGCATAAAGTATGTGGGATATAAATTATTAAGGTGAAAAAAGTTTATCTTGGAAAATGAGATTCATAGAATGGTTTATCTAATATATTTAATTGCATACACTTAAGTCTTACCCCTTACACAATACCTATCTAGTGGAGACAACTTTTGCTTGAGTGGAAACCATCCCTTCTAGTTTATGATTTCAGCATGTATAAGAAATAGAAGGTAAAAATGTACATCTAATCTTGTTGATATTTTCATTATGTGAAATGAATTTATAAGTTAATACAAATAATAAAAATTTGGATGCAAACTATTTATTTCTTATTTCAATTCAGCCTAAACTTCATATGGCTTGTATTAGATTTATACTCTTGTTGGTAGTAGTATATGTGATAAAGGTAGGATCAGATTCTTGCATTAAACCTCTTATATATTTTCTTAAAGTATGTATACTATTGAGTTTACATTACTTATTAGTTTTCTTAATCTTATTATGTTATTGTAGTTACTAGTATGGACTTAGTATTGGACTTCATTTGATAAGTGATGGCTATAAATTCTTACCATCATTTTGATGTTTATAAGAAGTAGGTATGATAATACCAAGCCTATAAGGAAGATCTTATGATGTTCATATTTCATATCATACCTCGATTATGTTGGTAGCGTATCATTTTCTTATTAAGTACTTTTCATTATGATTAGTTCATATATCAAACCTTGGTCTTACCTTGATTACTTTCCTTGTTTAAGGAAATGATAAGAACTAGTTTCAATAATGTTTATTGTGACTTATGCTAAACATGCTTATGAATGGAAACTACATAGAATGAAGTGGATTAAAATGTGGTATAATTGTTATGGATGTTGTTATAGTTATGTAATATCATCTTCATACAAGCTATAGACTATTGAAGTGTGTTTTATTTATCCATTTAATTACAACATAAATTGAGATTTTATAGTTTTCAATAGTTGCTATTTTTATGATGTCATAATAAGTATTGGCTGAGTTACTTATGCCATCTTATATATAATAGGGTTATTGAGTAATATAATGGTATGAAAATACATAATTGGTTGAAATATGTCTTTTATTTATATCAATGCATTCTTCTTGTTAATTATACACACATTGAATGTTTTGTCAGCATGCTTTCTTTTGCATAAATCAAACTATGAGTTGTCCACTATACCTCATCTGGTAACATTAAATATGCATACAAGTTATTATTATTAAACATGAATAAACAACCAACACAAGACTATATGAGTAAAGAACTATTTTAAATTCCAAGGCCTTAAGGAGTAATTCCAATTTAGTTTATATTTCAGTTAACAATGGATGACTTATGAACTTTAAAATGAACAAGGCAAATGGTGCAATGATCCTTAAGCCAAAGAGGAGGATACTTACCCTTGGTTAGTAGCACCAATTCACTTACCTATAATGCTCTAGCTTTCACTCATTTACTATGATTGTTCTCTTTTATGGATGATAATGAATTCTATAGTGTAATTATGGGGTCATAGTGATAATTTACATATGTTGAAATTAGTTTTTTGGTTACTATATTTATGGTTAACATTTTAGTTAGTTTACACATTTTTTCATGTTTGATTCAAACCTTAGTTCTCATCTCATAGACATGTTAGACCTAAATGGAAACATAGGGTTTATAAGGTTGTCTATTGCTAATTCTTTTAAGAAGAAACCATTGAACCATCCTAAAGTGGAACTAAAACCTATCAAGGGGAATGAGATAGCTAGAAAGAGTTAAGGACCTATAAATAGTCCTATGTGAAAGGTTAGTGCCATGTATGGTGCTCGGGACCTATCCATGTACTTGTACACTAATACACCCCAAACTCCATAGTTTTATTCTAGGTAACCTACTTCCTCATAGCATCCTTCATAGGTATTTTACCTTGGTTAAATATCTCAAATTACTTCCTTTAGTTTTGGTTGTACATACATGAGTATATGTTGAATAAGCATTATTTGTTTCAACAAGCAAAGTATTAGGCCTACATGCAGTCCAAACCATACTTCGATAATGCAATTATAATTTTTTTAGGGGGTTGTTTCATCTAGTATCAGAGTGGTGTTTCTCTATAGGAAATATGTTTAATTCAGCACTTAATTCTCTTCTCATAGATATGTTATAGATGAATGGTAACATAGGTGTGTAAATTTGTCTGCTTCTGATTCTTTTAAGAATAAACCATTTAATCATCCTCAAGTGGAATTGAAACCTATCAAGG
Organism: Torreya grandis; assembly: GCA_037957365.1. Lineage (NCBI taxonomy): Eukaryota > Viridiplantae > Streptophyta > Pinopsida > Cupressales > Taxaceae > Torreya > Torreya grandis. Next base: position 1,749,369 of record JARHVA010001418.1, on the reverse strand, counting down.
GGAATGAGATACCTAGTGAGATTTAAGGACCTATAAATGGTTCTATGTGGAATGTTAGTGCCATGTATGGTCCTTGGGACCTATCTAATTACTTGTACATCCATACACCCCAAACTCCATAGTTTTCTTCTAGGAAATCTACTTCTTCATAACATCTTTTGTAGGTATTTACCCCTAGTTAAATATCTCAAATCACCTACTTTGGTTTTGTTTATGTGTACATGATTATATTGAATAAACATTAGTTACTTTAGCAAGTGGAGTATTGAGATTGCATGTTGTCCAAACCATACTCTTATAATGCAATTCCAAAAAAAAATTGGGAGGTTATTTATTCTAGTATTAGAGTAGTTTTTTTACTCTAGGGAAATTTGGGACATGAAGTATTTCTATCATGAATCTTGTGAAGGTTTTATTTGATCAGGATATGACTTAATACCTCAAGGGTACTTTTATCTTGAAGCAGAATGGAGCTATGAGCTATTCTATATTACTGAGGTGTTATAAATTTATGCATCCATTAAAATAAATGCATGTGTATAAATCTATGATTTTTTTAGCAATAATATGATATCTACCCATAGCCTTGGTTGGGTCATCCCTTCCCAAATTGATATTTGTCATGGTAAGCATCACATGTTGAATATTGACTTGTATGGGCAAGTCAATGGGAGACTTGTGATAATCACTTCACCTTAGAAAATAGGGAAATGATGTTCGATATTTATTATTGACTTGTATGGTCACATCATCAATAGATGCTAGGACATTATAACCCTAGGAATACCAAGGGATTATCTTAAACTTGAAGGTCTAGATGGCGTGAGAGTATCTAATTTACTTGGGTAAATTGACACTTGGAGATATCTAGTTGTGAAGGAGTATCTTGAGCTAACAAATTTTTTAAATATGAATGGTTGTTGATGACCACTATGGATTCTATTAATAAGGACTGAGGTGGTTTATTATGCAGTGAACTAAAATAAAAATGTTTCAGTAAAAATTAAAGATGTGAACCGATTAAAAGCTTCAACATCTTATGGGTTGAAAATAACATCATATTATTTTGTATCTTTGAAGGGGATGGAATAAATTAAATTTAGTTGAAAATAATTATTATGTTAAAAACTTTTGGTAATTACCTTGAGCCTTGGCTAAGTCCACCCTTTATTTGAGTTATGATGTGCTTGAACAAGCATCACTAGACAATCATTAACTTGTCAAAACAATTCAATGAGAAGAATAGAGATAGAAGATTGTTATTAGAATCAAATAAAATGTATCTTAGTGTCCAATAATGGGTTGCATGAGTGATCCATCACATGGCATTGAGGTATGCTATCATTGGGAGCTATAAGGGTGACTCAAGCCTAGAGGGCCTAATGGGGTGAATAATATTTATTTGGGAAAGTTATTAAGCTTGGGTGATCTCTTTTTATAACAAGTATCTCAAGCCATCCAATCCATGAGGAATGAATATTATTGGTAAGCTTATCAAATGCATGGATATGGAATGATAGGCTTTGTTGGAACATATCCTTGCTTGGGCAATTTTATACATGAGACCCTTGGGGATGAGCATGTTGTATTATATGATGGGGTTGGTTAACCATCATAAAATTCAAAATTTGTTGGAAATTGTATATCCAACACTCTCACTACCTGATGTAGGTAGAAATATAATGGTACCTTAGAATATATGTTGAGGCTTGTTGATGTTGTCATCATTTTATGACTACTAGAAGGAACATGTTAGAATGTTAGTAGGTTTGACAATACCTATGATTGTGGTATTTTCACACCTATTTATTTAATAATTGATTATAGAACCATTTTGAAATGTGTGTAAATGTTCTTATCAATGGCATACATGTTACAATCATAAAATAATTGATGATATGATTTTTTTTCATGAATTTGGTAAGGAGAAAATTTCCATAATTGATATTTTCAACCTAGTTCAGTGAGAACATTGTTCTGATGTTGACTGATTTTATTTTGAGAATGATAAGAAGGGTACTAAATGCAGCATTAAATTAATATTCTATTTTTTGTGAAAATAATATTCTATTTTTTTTTTCAAGTTGGATTCTGATAAAGGATCAAATGCAAAAAATTTGAGCTAATATAACACTCTTGTGGTGAGTGGTTTTGAGCTGATTAAAAATATTTAGAATGGATATGTTGATTTGTGATGGGTAAATTTATTTCAGGGCTAATTCACCCTTACATGGTATGAAGTTTAGCTTGTGAAATAATGACTGACTACTATGGGCATGTAGTTGATTATGCTTATTGGCTACCTATGTCAATTGGTTGGTTGATTTTAGCCAAGATGTAATTCAAGAATTTAAATGGGTGCTTGTGAAGGATTATGGTTCCTATGAACTAGACACTTATGTAAAATTTGCAATCCTATACTTGTTGTATGTGTACACACATATGGGTTGGGATTAACTGTGTGCAAGGTAATGTGTGTTTTACTTAAAAAAATGATATTCTAGAATGAATATTCTATTATTTTTTAAATCATGACTAGAATGTATGTTTGTGCTCAATTAGAGTAGTGTAAAATCCTAGCTAGGTGATATGAAATCCTAAGTACCCACTTAACTATTAGATAAAGTAATAAAATTTGGGTAAACACCCCCCAAATGGCTAATGAAATATGGTGGGATTATGATCCCTGAACCATCGTGTAAGCTTGAGAGTAATGGAGAACATGGTGTAAACCTTTGGGTTACATTTGATGCTTTGAATGGCTTATATGATGTTCAATGTGGTTGGTGTGGGACATTGCACGAACCCATGAATGGTAAAGTTAAACAAAATTAACCATGTTGAATGGAATATTTTTTCTAGGAAGGCATGCTCTAATGAATGTAATAAAAGTTATGTGAAACGTATGACACTTTTAGTGGAAGATTCCACTCTTGACATAGAAATCTGGTTGTAATATGGTTAGATTAGACTGTTGCAATGTTGACCTCAATTTTAGGTCTGGGTGATGACACTCCTTGACCAAAAAAAAAAATTGACACTAACATTGTTCCTAATAAAAAAATTCTAAACTCTACTAAGCATTCATTGTATAGAGGTGATAACTAATGGTTGTAGTCCATGTATAGAAGTGTTGATATCACTATTATTGGCAAGTATGCTAAGGTAATTTTAAGCTATCACAACTGAAAAAACACATTTTGGGAGTATTTTTAAATTTACTACCATGCAAGTGGCTAGAAATGATTAAGGACAAAGGTGTTAAGCTAAAATTAATAGATTTTGTCAATATATTCTACCAAGTTAATGGTATATTTGGCTAAAAAAACCACTTGTAATTGATTTAAATGATTTTTTGTTGTAGCATGTGGCCTTGTAAGGCATAGAATTAAGGAATTTATAAGCAAGATGAAATATTTTTGAAATATTAGGGTAAAAAAGATGCATCTTGTACCCTATTGTAACCATCATGGTGTTACAAAGGATACACAAATTAAGAACACATTGCTTATTGGCATGGTGTAATGAGACACATTGTTGTCCAAATGGTCCTTATTGAAATGCCAACAAGGTAAGGCTAAGCTTTACCACATTTTAGGACTTAAAAAATTCTATGAAATAATGCTACTTGGTAAGTAGAACATATTTTTGGTAATATGTATTCCTTATCTATTTTATGAGTCACCAAGATGGTTCTTCTTTAAGGGGGGAGGATGTTACAATCGTACCATTTTGACATTTTTATATGACTATTTAGTGCATTACTATAGCATGTTATTTTGTATTTTATATTACATTTTATCTAACTAGTACAATGATGGATTTCCATATAATGATGTTTTGACTACAAGTTAATGGACATGGTTATGTTTTAATTACTACATTAGTTATGTATCATATTTTTTATTCATCATTCAAGTGTTATTTTATGTTATATTTGGTGATGATAGGTACCCATCATGAGCTAGGTTGGGTGATGATTTTTGACAAATAGAAAGATAAGTGATTCTATGAGTAGTCAGATGCATTTATGATAGGTATAAATTGATTTTTTATTCTGATCCATTGGATAAGTTGTGTCATTTTACATTTTGTACTATTATGACTTATTTTTTCCTTCATACCTTATTTCCAAATGTCAACTTTAATGTTTTGTGTGTGCTTATTTCATGGTTACCTTTTTATGTTTTTTTCTCATTGTTGCATGTTGATTTTATTTTGGTTTGGTTCTATTATTTGGTGTTCAAACCATTCCACCTTCTTACATTCAACCTTTTCTCTCTACGATTTTACCATTGTGTGATCTCATCTTAGTTTATCTAGTCATCATGATGACTTGGACTCCTTACTAGACCTTTTGACTTGACCCCCATTCCCTATTTTCTTCTTTCCTTTCTAAAAAAACCTATTTTTTTCATTATGGATTAAAGTCCTATAATTTTTCTCACACTATTTAATTATCATGAATGGAAATCATTTTTAAATTGAAGGGTTACCAAAAAATAATGATGGGCACCAAGATTAAATCTACAATAGCATAATAAAAAATCTAATGGTTCAACCATTATGATAAAGTCTATGGACTATTGTGTATTTTCATCTCTCCTAATCTACTTCTTTAAATAGAATCTACTAAAACACCTACTCAATCATGGTCCACTCTAGGCATGCTCTTTAGAGAATAAGATGTGATGATAGACCATGATATGGAAAATGAGATCATCATTCTGAACCCAAATTACTATGACATCCTCTAGGACTTCTTCACTAATTTTAGAATTTTGAAGTTAAAGTTGAAATAATGTTGAATTGATAAGAAAGATGAATAACTTATTCTGTTGATACTCTCTAAATTGGGTTCATATTATCTTGTATTTGTGTCCACTTTCCATGCCATAAAATGTGCTCTTGGAGCCACATGGAAGATACTTTATTTAGATACCTTTATTTCTAACTTGATTTAAAATTAAGATAAGCTGATACAGATGGGCATACTAAAGTCCTCAAAATATCATGCACTCTTTTCTAAGAAAGATAAGGATCCAAACCACATAGATAAGAAATAGAATAAAAAGGATCAATATAAGGATTCTAGCCTTCCTACCTCCAAATTCAACCATGGGACATATTCTTCCAGTTCTAAGCCTAATAAATAATAGATAAAATATGGGTTTTTATCAAGAAAGTGTGATGAAACTAAATTTTAGAAGAAGAAAATTGACCAACTGACTAAGCTTCTCGATAAGAACAACATCAATGTCCCTAATTCTACCTATCATCACTCATCAACCCATTAATCCTATAAGAAAAATAACCATATTAAATAAAATCCAAAATATAATAGTAAGGATAAAACAAAGGGCAAGGCCCTAATTGTTGTTGTATCTTAGAATCCTACATGGATCATTGACTCTGGTGCATCACATCACATGGCCTCTTCACAAATTAATTTTAGTTCCTTAGAACTATGTCACATATCATCTATACATTTAGGTGATGACACTTATAAAAATTTTCTCAAGAGAGGATCTATTGAAGTGAGTGGTGGAACATTCAATAATGTTCTAAGTTTTACCTCAATTTAAACTAATCTCCTATCAATTTACTAGATCACTCACCTTAGTTTGGGTATGTGAGTTAAGTTCACTCCAGATTCATTGTATGTTAGAGAGATACATAGTGACACTATATTGGTAGTGGGAATGGTCGATCATCAAAATCAGTTGTATATCTTCTCACACTTTGCTCCTAACTCTCCTCCAAATTCTTCTTCTTTAGACTCATCTGAACTTGATGACATTTTTGAGCCTGAGCATAACTCTGATATTGATGGCTTTTATTCTAATAAAGGTGACTATAGAAATAATGGAGACACACCTCCACCATATCCTTATCACCTTATAGATGTTAAGGAGTTATTCCATAATCAACCCACCCTTATTCTACTTTAGAAATTATAGGGAATAGATATATTAATCTAGGATGCATTAGACATCATGCAGTCTATACCACAATTTTAGGGCATTCAACAGTCCTTTATTGCCTCTACTCTTTTACACCATCATTTCATAGAGAATTTTTACCTCCTACCTTACATGAGGAGAAAATTTTCCTTAGATAATAATCACACCTTGGTTGAAGATCCATCAGGTTCTTAGCAAACTCATTCATTATTCTAGGGTAATCTACTCTTTATTGCATTTACTTCAGATCCACATTCACCTTCAAGATATTTGTTATAGGATATTGGATGGATTCAGTTAGTTATATAATCCAGTGGGCTTGTTATCTCCCTTTTCTTATTTTCTCTCTTTTAGGATAAGAATTTTATCCTATGGGTTTTCTCCTTTTCTCCACTTTATGGTAGTTGCATTGTGCTTGGGTACCTCATCAATCCTAGTTGTCAGGATGTAATTATTCTATCCACCTAATCTACAATTCAGGGGTGTTAGTGTAGGATTTTTACCACATTTTGGTTTTACCTAAAATTTTGTTAATTAGCTTTCTTAGGGTTTTTAAGGTCATTAGGGGAATGCACACTTAATGTGTTTTCTAATTGTTAGTTGAGGTGTTACCTTTATGGTGACCTAATATATCACTATATAATGTACTTCCTTTGTACTTTTGTCTAATCATCCTATTAAACATTAATGAAGCTCACTTTTGTTATGCATTATTTCTCTACCTATCCTAGGGTTTTCATGCAATCTATGACATTCATAGATCTTAAAGCAAACTAGTAGATTGATGGTTCATTGGTTACTTTGCTTTATGTATCAAGATGATAACATTAGACCATTATACATAATGTATATATAATGTAAATGGTATTATGCATACAATCAAGATAGAATGACTTAGCTATCCAATGCATTCACATTTATGGATGGCATGTCTATAGGCCCCACCAAATTAGTCAACATCCAACACTCATGAATGGAATAATGTCTATTAATAACACATTAAGGAAAATAATAACTAGTTCACTGTTTCCTTTCCTTTATGTATTGAAATGGACAATAATAGAATATAAAATAAAATATAAATGGTATTATACATAAAATAAAGATGTAAGGTATTTGATTTAATTATTTTTGGAATAATGGAGTTTTACTATTATTTTAGCTAAAGGTCTATATTAATAAATCAATAAATAATATTGTAATAATTATAGTCCTGATTTGTATAATTTATTTGTATTTTTTACCTTTCTAAAAATAGAAATAAATAAATATAAAATATAACTTATCTTGAAACAGGCTAAGATGGTTGATACAAGGTCTAAAATTAGCTGTGCAGGACTAAGATAATGTCACAAATTAGAATCTAGCTTTCACTTGACAAAAGGATAGGACCACCAAAAACATGATAATATGGGGTTCAACATTGTTATCCACTTTTGTCACTATTTTCCAAATTGGTCATAAAGACTTGAACCTTTTTGGGTTTTTACATTGTGTCAATATGAGTCTGCCTATAAAATCTTGAGTGTTTAATGTAGATGGAGCTCACTATAGAGATGATTTAATATTAAAACCCTAACCCTCCATCATGCTTAATAAAATGAGATTTGAATCACTTAGATAAATGGAGGGTTAGTGTATAATATGTACTAAACATGTAATCTACACCCCTTGTATGGGCACATTGCTTATAGACCAATACTCTAAAGAGGCATCAAGTCATATGTAGTTCTCCCACCTAATGTGCTTTGTGTAATAGTGTGATGTGGATGCAAAAATGCTAAATTGAGAATTTTTGAGGTGGTTAGGGATGAGTATGAGGGTTTGAGTATGTTTGTGGCTATGTTGTGTGGTTGTATGCAAAGAACAAGGAAGTTTACCTTAGTGCTTTGTTTGTATTCTTGATTGCTTTGTAATATTTATCCCCCTCCCTTTGTAAATTAAATTTGGATGGGATTTTATAAGGAACCATTGGTCAAGGGTTAGATGTATTCATGTTAGGATAACATAATGAAAGATACGAACTAGATGAAAATGACCATTTGGGCTTAAATTAAAAATGAATAGAAGCATCAAAAATAAGACACCTTAGGGTACAATTCTATAGTCCAAGTATATCACTCCTATCGTATAGGTTCTGGACCTAGGGGAATAGGATTTGCCTAGGAAATAAAGTATGACTGAGCTGGAATCAGGGTTCAAAATGTTTTGGATGATTGGTAATGAGAAAAAGGTTATCTAGAAGGGTCACACAAGCACACAAAAAGGGGATATATATAAGTTATCACAAACCACACTCAAACTACCAATTTGGACATTTTATATGACTATATTTGCCCCCACCCCCTTTATTATAGTTATGTAGTAAAGTGAAATACTAGGATAAAGGAAAAGTAGAAAGCATACCTGAACTTACTTATAGGGGTGAAGCCCATGAAGATGTGTAATTCTGAGTATCCATAGAGAGATCACATTGTGAAGCATAAATCTGTAAGAAAAAATATAATTCTTACTAGGCATGCTATGTCTAAAATAAGAACATATAAAAGTTGGGTAAAAGAGAGAGGAAGAGAAAGGAATGAATACACCTCACCAAGTACGTGAATCAATACAAAACTTGTTTTAATGTTGAGTGATGGTGAGTGATGTTGGGTATCTGTTGTACCAAAATTAATATCACAAATAGAGCTAAGTGTTCAATTCCCTGAGAGTTAGCTCAAGAATGCAAAGGTTGGCCCTTTGGATCTATCATCACCCACTAAATGAAGCTATGTGATCATGCATATTTTAATTGATGTTTGGATTATGTGTCTAATCCCTCTAAGTAGGTGGCTCAATAGCACAAAGGTTAGCTAGTCCTTTAGCTCTATTGTTGCCCACTAAATGAAGCTATGAATGAATACCGATATGAATGTGCATTATATGAGATGGCTTTTCAATCTTATGAATAATTTGTAATCTGACAATGTGGCATGGATATTTGAACGTGTATTAAGAACTAGGCCAATCTTGGCCACTCCAAAAGGGTGGAGATTAGGCTTGTATGAAATCCATTCCAAAACTAAGAACTAAGCTTATATGAAATCCACTCTAAAAGGTGGATATTAGGCTTGTATGAAAGCCACTCTAAAACTGAGAACTAGGCTTATATGAAAGCCACTTTAAAATGATGCCAACCACTTGTAGATGGAATAAAGCATGTAACTACTAAGAATACCTAGTTAATGCATTGAAATTGAAAAGAAAAGAAGACAAATGTATTGTGCACATTGCCCCTAATAACTGGTGTCTGTAACATGATTCTAATCTGGAAGTTGTACCAATTACCCAATCTAAAATTGGAAGAGAGAACCATCATGCCATGCATGATGTCCCCTAGATTTGGATACTCTAAGTAAAATTATACTAAAATTACCCAATCTAAATTAAATTATAGCTAACAAAATTATAATTGAATTTACCTTTCTATCTATTTTTTTAAAATTTGGGTTTTCTTTTATTTGGATAGGAGCACCAAAAATAAGACACTTTATTGTATAACATTGTAGTCCAAGTGTGGTGTTTTTGTCCTTTCTTGTTTTTTGTCACTATTCTATATTCATCACTATCTTTCTAGTTTATTCTGCCTAGTTTGAATTATGAATGTTATTCTAAGTGTTCTAAAAAATGATTTTTAATCGGTAGAAGGTTTTGATTTCTATGATAAAACCCCTATTTATTTTCCCCTCTTTTGAGGGCAAGAATGAGGACCTTGCAATAACTACCCGTAAAATAAAGATCCCTACAAGTGTGTTATATTGTGAAATACATGATATAGTAATCATAATAAATATATATATCTCAAGATATAGCATAGTTTGTATTGGAGATTGTTAGATCAACAAGGGTATGCCTAGATAGATGTAACAATGTAATAGCATGTGTAGTATACTAAAATAAAAGTAGAAATCTGGTTAGTTGTTAGTTTTCAAGGAGGAATGGAGCATGATGTCCATCATGGCATCTAATAAAGCAAGATAATACATGATGTGGATCATGGAATTGCAAATAGATAAGAAGCAAACAAACAATAAACATGCAAGGCAAGAAGCATACAAAAGTGGCCAAGGGGCCAAACAAACAAGGGACATGGGAACATGTCACTCAAACTAAAAATCAATCATACAAGGCATGTTCAAATTCCCACTTACACATACAATTTAAAATAAGAAAGGTTGGCATGAGGCCCATAAGCACATATAAGAGTACAAGCAAAGGACATTAGAAAATGTCCTAAGGCATACACAAGAGATTAAATAGGAAATAAGAAATGCAATCACATCTAGTTATGCAAAGCAAGAAAGGAAGGAATGTAAATGTTAAAAATATTATAACATCTAATTAATCAAATCAAGAAGTGAAAGCATACAAAATATGTAGTACAAGACTAGGTATATGCTAAGAAATACACAAGTGCTATATACTAGTGAGTATCGATAAAATAATCTATGTAAGCTAGTAAGTAATGTACATCAACATGATAACTAGAGTGTGTGGTGGAGGAATGACATAACTTGGATGGTGTATTCATGGAGAGGATTCCCCTAGTGGGTAGATATGTTGATGTATGTCTCAAATGTATAAGTAGGATGCCCCATCGATGGGTAGAGTGAAGCAATCAAGGATCTAGATGTTACTAAACACACTCAAAGAAGATCAAGTGAAGTATGGTAATGTAGATAAATTGATTAAAAAAAATAGCATAGAGTAGAAAAATTTAAGTCTAGCATGGTAGCATAAATGTCAAGCATGGATAATACATACAGTTTAAAAATGTTTTTGGTGTTTTGAATTATTTGAATGTTTTTGTATTTTGACATGGTATATTATTTTTGGTATTTTTGAAATAAGTTATATACAAGTAATTATAAGGAAACTACGTACAAGAAATTTAAAATAAGCTATGTACATGAAAGACTGAGGAGAAATGATATTAACCAATGAGTCTCATGAGAGACTCCCTATCATGGTGTCATGTATCAAGGAGATGGATTGTGCATGATTATGAAGCTTGAGTGAAGGGCTGAGATTATGGATCTCAAAGTTGCATATATTGTAAATACTATAAAATCTCTATAGTGGAAACTGATTATGGGGTCCCCCTATAACTCTAATAAGTGGATGCAATTTTTTGGCTCTTAGGGACCCATATGGTAGTAGAAGAAGCTCTCTAAAAGTGTGTTTTGTGTGTAAAGTCATAAGACCTCAATGATATTACATTAGGTGTGAATACTGTAGCTAGAAACTATTTAGAATCTTAAAATTGTCATTGATATAGTGGTTGCTCTAAAAAAGACCTCTGTGGAAGTGTATGAACTCTTTGTGTAGGTGAGGGAGGCCTTAGTTATGTTTGGATCTCAATTGAAGGAAGAATTGTAACTAGTGGAGGATCTAAAAATGGTGATTGTAGATTAGTAGATGGATCTAAAGTGGGGAGTGGTAACTCATATGGAACTCTACCAACTATAACAGCTTGATTAACATGAATGTATTTCATGCATATATGAATTGTAGAAGGTACTACACAAAGTTTCTAAATCCATGGTCAACCCAACAACATATGAAAGACTCCTACACTAGGAACTATAGTAAATGGTTTGGACATAGGAGTTGGACCAAACTATAGAGGAAGTACAATCTCACCCAATAAACTCTATATATACCCACATAATCCACTAATAATTGTGTCCATCAAGGTAATATCCTACTCTAAATATCTCAAATGTTATAGTAATGTCATATTGCACATGTTCACACTAGATTCATTATCTATGAGAACACTATGAATGGGATGATGATTAATGTAGGCTCTAATAAAGAGAACATGGTAATTTGAATCATCCTCAACTATCTCTTACTCTGAGAAAGAGATTGATGGCCCATTTGAAACTCTAGAATTATACACACCAATCATGTTTCTCAAAAGATGTGACTCAATTAAAGGTGCATGGTATGTAGCTAGTGGAGGGTGTGCATGATATGCATGGTGAACACTTGTTGTGTCCCCTATCTCTTGCTTAGAATTATATGGGAAAGGATCTGAGAAAATTTTTAGAGCCTTGTCCTATGTTTGCTTTGCCTAAGAAATCTCAACTAAGATCAATAAGGTTTCCATCTATCAAGTCTTGTATCTTGTGTCACAAAATAATGCATTTATTATTTATGTGACCCAATGCCCTATGAAAAGCATAAAATGCATTCTGATCATATCCACATAGAAGAGGCTATGTTGTCTTAACTTCCTAAATGGGATGGAGAGATATGACACTGCATTCCAAAAGCTACTGTAAGACTCTAACTAGAGATACTGGTAGATTGGTAAAGGCTCACTGAGAAGGTGATGATAAAACCACTTGTTGAGGGGACTCTAAATCCGTATTAACTATAGGTTTATTTTTACTTTTTCTATCATTAACCTTTACTTTGTATGGGACTTTACTATTACTCTTGTTTGTTGTTTTTGATATGCTTGTGTACTTGAGTTTGCCCATTGAAATTAGTTTGACTTCCCTTTCCTTTAGTACATGACATAACTCAGTGAAGGAAGAGAACCTTTTAAACATTATTGACTCATGCAAAGCTAGTAGAAGACTCTATTTGAAGAGATTTTATTATTCTTAATCAGCCATGGGTCTAGTCATTTTAGCTAAGATAGTCTTATATCAAAGAATGTAATCTGTGATATGCTCATTTGACCTTTGTTTTTGTTATGTAACTTGGGCATAAGAAACCTTGCCACCTATTTTAATTTTGAAATGAGATAGGAACAAGTTAGATAAGGATTTAATGCATTAACTGACTGATTCAATAGATTATAGAACCATTATAGATAATAATCCTTTAAACTTCATGGAAAGAACTTAGTTAATAATCAATCATTTGGAACATAGTCCAATCATGTTGTATGAAAATATCTCCAAGTGTGTCTCTACATCACCCTTTCCATCATATAAAGTGAGTTTGGGTTGAACAAAACTTGATGGCAAAGGTGTAGAAGTAATATGGTGTGCCAATAGTTTATGAAGTAGAGAAAAAGAATCCAAAGCTTGTGTTGGTCTAGAGGTACCTTGCTCAAGATGTAGCAACTTAGATTGAAGAGATTTTATCTCTTGCATAAGGGCAGCCACATCAAGAGACAAAGATGTACTAGTCATAACTGGTGGTGCCTCATAATAAGGTTAGGTTTTTATAGGGGGTTGTTGATACATAGTTTCCCCCATAGTGTCATTTGTAACTGGTTGTTCTAAAGGAATAGAAGACTCAACTTGCTTAGAATTTTTAATTTCCATGATAGATTGTAAGATAAGAGCATGATCTTAGGGTTATTTCCTAAGTCTTTCTCTAAAACTTTTTAGAATCAAATCTTTGTTGATGACCACATCATTATCAACAATAGGTGGAAGTGGATTAAGAGCCCAATGTGGTGGGTCATGAAGATCAGTGTGTGTATCATCATTATTATTCTCATACTTCTCATTTTCAAAACTATCCTCATGTAAATTATTTTAATCTGGATGTGTAGGATATATATAAGGAAACTAAGTTGGTTATTTATCTATGGTGTATGGATGGGTTAGAGGAATCTAGGTGAATTCAGGAGGGTTGTCACTAAGTCTTATACTTCATATCAAAGGAATATATGAAAATAACTTAGGTGGCAAAAGGAAAACAACTTGGAAAATGGAAGAGAACATTAAATAAATGTAATCTAATATTTTTAAATAATAAACTATAATATGCATAAAAAGGATACAAAACTCACAATCATGTAAGGTGATACCTCAAGAAGCAAAGGAACCTAGTAAATTCAACTAGGGTTTTAAAGAAATAATTTTTAAAATTACTATGGTGAATTTCAAAAATTAAATGTGAAATTATGATTTAAATATGCAGGAAAAAGCTAAAAAATACTAGAAAAATCAACAAGGAATTTTCCCTAGGGTTTTTGTGCCCAAACGAAGTAAGTCAAGTTCACCAAATGATTTAATTATTTTAGAAATAATGGAGTTTTATTCTTATTTTAGATAAAGTTATAGATTAATAAATTAGTCAATAATATTGTAATAATTATAGTCCTAATTTATATAGTTTATTTGGCTTTTTTACCTTTCTAAAAATAACAATAAATAAGGAGAAAATATAACTTATCTTGAAACAAGTTGCGATGGTTGATACAGGGTCTGAAACTAGATGTATAGGAATGGGATAGTGTCATAAATTAGAATCTATATTTTATTTGATGAAAGCAAAAGACCACCAAAAATAAGACAATTTGGGGTCTGGTATTGTTGTCCACTTCTACCACTACTATGCAAATTGGTCATAGAGACCTAAAACTTTTTGGGTTTTTATGTTATGAGTCTACCTGTGAAATATTGAGTGATGAATGTTGATGGATATCATTATAGAGATGATTTAATATTCAAAACCTAAGCCTCCATCATGCTTTATAAAATGAGATTTGAATCACTTAAAGAAATGGGGGGTTAGTGTGTAATATGCACTAAACGTGTAATCCACACCCCTTATGTGGGCACATTGTCTACATACCAATACTTTGAAGAGGGATCAAGCCATATGTATTCCTCCCAACTAATGTGATTTATGCAATAGTGTGATGTAGATGAAAAAATTCCAAATTGAGAGTGTTTGATGTGGTTAGAGATTGGTATGAAGTTTTGAGTATGTTTGTAGCTATGTTGGGTGATTGCATGCAGAGAATAGGGAAGTTTGCCTTAGTGCTTTGTTTGTATTCTTGCTTGATTTATAATATTTATCCCCTTCCTTTTGTAAATAAACTTTGGATGGGATTTTAAAGAGAACCATTGGTCATGGGTTAGATGTATACGCACTAGGATGACACAATAAAGGATAGGAATCAAATGAAAATGACCATTTTGGCTCAAATTGAAAATGAATAGGAGCACCAAAAATGGGACACCTCAGGGTCTGGTTCTATAGTCCAAGTATGGCACTCCTGTCCTATATGCTCGATATCTAGGAAGATAGGATCGGCTTGGGAAATATAGTCTGACTAAGCTAAAATCAAGGTTTAAGAGGTTTTGGATGATCGATAATGAGCAAAAAGATGTCTAGAAGGGTCATAAAAGCATGAAAAAAGGAGCTATGGATAAGGTGTCATAAACCACACTCAAACTCCCAATTTCAAAAATTTATATGACTATAGTATTATACAAACTATAATAATATAGATAATATCATACCATTATATAGACTGATGGTTCATTGGTTCATTTCTTTTATGTAGTAAGATGGAAAATAGTAGACTATTACACATAATTTAAAGGCAAAACCATCGCTACTATAAATTATTTCCAAGTGAAGGCAAAACCATCACAATGGTTACCCTTCTAAGTATAGATATTAAATATTGCTTTAGTGTTGCAAGGAAAAAGGAAATTAAAAACAATTTTAAGTATCATGATATTATATCATATTAAAGAAATTAAAATTTAATAGGTGATATCCATGGGCCATAAACAATATAATGAATAATTTTACAAATTATATGGAACCAATAAAATGAGTAATAATGTTAGCATAATTATAAAAGTTGTAATTAGGGGAAAACATATTCACAATATAAACTTCATTTTTTCTTAGCGGGACCTTATACAAGGTCTCATAATCATTGCCCTTTCAAGATATGGTTTCAAGTATCATGTCACAAGGAAAAGTAAGATATACCATAAAATATTCACCCTTAATCATATAAATTTGTCCTCTTGAGGAAAATAATTCATTAAAAAATATAATTAATCTTAGTTATATAATTATCACCAAAAATGAGCCTCATTAATTTAGTTAAAACAAGGTCAATTTATTTAGGTTTTTATCTTGCATCAAATGTTAAAAGTAATTTTAATTTTTCAACATAGTTCAAGCATATATTTATTAACATTCCTATCCAATACATCACAATTGACAAGGGTGGCTCAACAAAACCCTAACTTCCACTTGGAATATCATTCTTGGCATATAGAAATTCCTTTCAACATAAAGCATTATATTTGCTCATTTTATTTATAAAATTATATTAGGTAATAAAGTGATTTAGTTTCCAATTATGCATCAAGGGATAATTACAAAATGCTTTCCAAAATACCAAATCTACTTGCACCAAAGTGAAGCATATATTCCTTTCACAAATTTAATAATAATGATATAAACATAGTACTGAGTTATCCACCACCTATGTCACTCTTTCCATTAGCAACAAGAAATTAAACATTATAAAAATCCACTTATATCACCATTTAAGGGAATAATTATAACCACTCTCAGCATGGGTTGAGTCATAATGGATTGATGTTGGTTTAAACACAAAACATGGTAAGATCCTAAAATCATTCCCAAATAATCATACCATTAGGTTCAAGTAGTCATGAATAAATTCAATGGGTTTCAATGATCCTTCTATTATTAATTTGTTTGATTTATCAACAAAAATTAGCACTAAGTGTTTAGAAAGCCCACAAGAAATGATTATACATGGCATGTTTAACATTAACACAATTATCACTGAACAACTGAGGAGAACTTTCACATGCTAATAATTTAATCTTAATTTAACTATGTTATTAAGAGATAACTAACATACAAAGTATTTACACACTAAATACAATAGAACCATGCATAAAAATAAAACCTTATTTCAATGCCTTACATGAATTAGCATAGTGAGTATAGTAAATGTGGAATAGAAATTTTACTTTCCATTTACCCTACAAAATCCATACCAATTACTAATTGAAATAGAACTCACACTCTTATTCTCTACCTCCTAGAATAGGGAATTAATACATTGAGAATGTGTAATTTTATATTGGAATTTTTTCCAAATACTTTATCAAATAAAAAATATATAGTCATGAAAAATACTAGCATCCAAACTTTAAAATCAAGTTTCATGTTAAAAAATGCACATATAACATTCCATGAAGTCTAAGTTTTCAAGAACAATCATGTCTTCTATGTTATCAAAGCCAAACCTAGTACAATCAAGTATAAATTAATGGAATGTTTCAATAGAATTTGTATTAAAAATATAACTAACATTGACACGCAAATTAGCCAAAATAGAATAGACACATTCTCATCTATTATCTCTAATATAGTAATTGTTTTGAATGTCCATTGGATATAATGAGTATCAAATGGACCATTCATGTTCCCAAGAGAGATGAGATTTTATGAACATTATTGATGAAATATGAATCAATATATATATTGAATGGAAACTAAATAGTTATATGTTGAAAATCATATAGCATAATTTAATGCATATTAGAAACAAAAATTATATGAGACCTTATTATTTGAAAAAATGATGGAGGGGATTGAATTTGTTTAATCTTTTAAAGGGATAAAGAAGCTGAAATTTTCCAATTACGAGTTATAGTTAACACTTCTTAAGAAACTATGGAAAAAGCATAGTTGGAATCCTCCTAATAAAACCAGATTGAGGAAAAAATAGATAAACTAAGACTACAAGACTTCATTATCTAAGTTTACATGATTAGTTAATAGATAAAGGGTCAAAACTCCAAAGATTCAAATTACTTTATAGTATAAATATAGAATACAAAGGTATAGATTTTAAATTTATTTATATATATCATATCCAAGAATGATTATTCATTGAATGAATTATGTGTTTAATAAATGGTTTTAGGGTTTATAAATTTTATTTGAGCATATTATAAGGTAAAAACATTTAAATGAAAACAATTAAGTCAAACAAAAATGAATAAGCTAAATTCTAGGGGTGAAGGAAAATTAAATGTGCACCATTACCTAGTTAAAACACTACACTCCCTGCATATTAAGTTCTTAATAGAGGGGGTTTAATAACTTAATAAGTTAAAAATGGTTCAAAATAAAATAAATTCCAATGATGGCCTACCTTTTTAACTTTCCAATCCAATAATAGCGAACAAGACCTACGATTATAATTTTCCAATCCACTAATAGAGATGAATGATAACAGGGGACATTCCAAAGAGATTACGAAGGGGCACATGATTTTAAAATGATGATAGAAATATTAAGCTTAGATAAATTATTACATGTGACTTTATTAATTAGGCTTAACTAATGAACAATAAGAGTTAAGTAAAACATGCATTTAATAAAAACAACAATAATTAAAGAAAATGATAATAGTTATGCCAAACACTGTCGTTGAAGTAACAAAGGATCTGATGGGACCAATTGGGGGTCAATTTTTAGTATGGTAGTACATGTTGAATGTACTGGCTAGTTATGCTCAACATTTATTTATAATTGAAACTAGTTCTTATAAGTGGCTCACATACTTGATTGGACCAAAATAGTTGTTTAACAATTGAATACTCATGATCATCTAAGTTATCTTATAACATCGTAAAAAGATACAAAGCATTATATTAATGATTTAAAACCTTATTTTACTTTGGTCACTTATAATTTCCACCAAATATAGATCAATTATGATAGGATCCTTCCTTGTCTAAACATAATGAAATTCATCCTTGCTCGTCTAGGAAGGGATAGAGGAAATTTTATTAATAACAAGATCCATAATAACTTAATATTCTCATAATTTTGATTAATTATGATGCCAATTCCCACCTTATTTCTAGAGGCACATGAGTTTTCCTAAAAATTAAAATGCAAAATGTAGCTAACCAATATGCATAATATAGAGGATACTAATTCATCATACATCCTAAAATGTTGATAAATTTCTCATAGTTTTGATGTATGTCAATACCTTATGTGAATGTTCAATATTGGCCCTTGCATTAGAGTTGTATCAAATATCCATTATCTAATGGTAAATTTTAATTTGTGAAATATTTAATTTAGTATCCAATAAATAATCATTGAATCCCAGTTTAAATTTATCTAATTGAATCTATCTTCCACACGCCAATCTTGCCTAACAAGCTAAAGGTCCTAAAATGTTACACTCTAGGATTATTCTTTTTGTTTGAATTCCCAAATAACATTCAATTATAATAATTAAAATCTTATTCAAATATATTCTATTAATTCATCCTTATTAAGCCACTCAATCTGTTAGAAGTATTATGGGTTTATCTTCTCAATACATAAATGTATTAATTAATAGGCAAATCACTTATTTACCTTTCTCAAATTATTACATTCATTAGATTCTCCCCCCACCCCCTGTATTGGTTGATACAACTTGAATTTTAAATTATACCTTTTGCCACCAAGAAAACACTACATTCATGTACATACTTGCACACATCCATACCCATCTTAGGACAAAATTAATTCTCATCCATGTTTTCAATGTTTTATCATTACGTAAATAATCATCTAGTCATCCAATATGATTCTATTTGATCACACTTTTTCACATAGAACCTCTAAGTAAAGATAATTTTCCTTTGAATAATTTTTTTTAAGGATATAACCTAACCATGGTGATTTTTCCACACTCAATGGATTTATTCATGTTTTCCATGTGTCCTTGAAGTCCTCATCCTTTGCATACAACTCTTCAATGGAATTAAATCCCATGGTTTCTTATTACATCTTATTCAATAAAAGACACCTACTCAATGTACCTACAAATTTATTATACTTTCCACTTCTAAGCTTCAACACAAATGAGTAACTTTATACAATCTCAACCTAATTCAAATGTCACTAGTTTAATTTTCCTTGAATATTTATGAATTTTAGCTATTTATGTCATGTGTACAACAAAAAGTCCTTGGGAAATAAGTATTTCCTCCATTTATTGAGTGATTACACTATGGCATATAACTCCTAATCATAAATTTAATATTTTTTCTTCAATTTATTGGTAAAATTAACAAATAGGGTTACATTCTTGACTAAATAAATATCTCATTACTACACCACTCATATCACAATAAATGTATAATACGTTATTGAAATCAAGGAACACCAACACTTATTATTTTTTCACCTTCCTCTTCAAACTCTAGAAGCTATACTCTATTATAAAGTCTTCACAAATATCTATTATATTACCTTGTATTGCTTTTTTGATAGGTGTCCACATCCCACTATATTTCAAAATAACTTTTTGTTAAATATTTCCAAGCCATGGAAGCTTCATGCTTCAAACATATTAATGGTCACTCAATGATATCTCTTACCTTTTATGGATCCATATTTAATCCTTCTTTGGATATCATAAAATATCATTACACCATCTCCTCCCTCATGAATTTGTCTTTCTTTAGATTAACTTGTGATTTCTCTTATCATAACAACTTTAAGTTCCAAGGTAATTTTTACAAGATTTTTTCACCCATTGGATTTTTTTTATAAATTTTTTAAAAAAAATCCAATGAATAAATATTTTTAAAAAATATTTGCCACATTTTCCTATAAAATTCCATAAATTTGTTAAATTATCCAAAATATACATTTATTAGTGTTAAATTACATGTTTCCTTATAACTCACTCAATGTACTTATATTTCATAGTTTCAACATAAAAATGTTTGCATGTAATTAGAAACTTATGAAAATTTATCATTCTTAAATAATACCCTAGTTTTAACACTTTTATGATATGCATTAAGTTTTATTCCTCTCTCCTACTATAAATCAGTATGTCATTAAAATACACAATGAAAAATTTACCAATAATTCTTTTTAGCACTTAATTGATGTGTCTCATGAATTAAATTGACATATTAATCAGCCCAAATGTCATGACCAACCACCCATATAATCCTCCTACATTTTTAATAATTCTTTCACTCATCACCTTACTTGGTATGGATTTGGTGATATTTGCTCTTCAGGTTAATCTTTGTGAATTGCTTTAATCCACCTAAAAACTCCATAAATTCATATATGTGAAATAATGGAGATCTATACTTGATATTTATCTTATTGATCACTTTATAGTTAATGCACACCCTCTATTATCCACTTTTCTTTAGTACCAAACTACTAAAATTGTAAATGGGCTAAAATTACTTCTCATCAATCATTTATCTTAGAACTCATGTACATGCCTTTGTACCTCTACATTCAACTTATGATTGGATTATATGTCACTTTATGTTTAAAATATATCTTGGATTTAAATCCATGTAATGACTTATGTTGTGCATGGGTGGTAACCCATTTAGTATATCGTTTGTAGTTATCTCTTCAAACTCTCCCAATAACCCTTTTAATTCACATATAAGTACTTCCACTTCTCCTACTTTCCAAACTATTATATTTAGATATATGTGGTTGACATATGATTAGCATAACCCTTAATTAAGTAATATGATCATTTATAAATCTTTATATTGGTAGTAAGGTCATCTTATGGAGTCTCCATAGCATAAAAAAGCTATATATAAGAGTTTTTGGTTAGTATTATATCATTGTGTCATAAATTTTGTTTTGTAAGGGATTATAAGTGTCCCCCTTGAAGTATTTCATCACATATTCTCCATATATATGGTTTGGTGTTCTCCAAGTACACATAGAATTATCTTAAAATCCTCATTCTTTGACATCTAAAACCCTCATTATGTCATATTTTATACCTTCAATCTAGTGAAAACTACATGATTTGTTGTTATAGATTCAGATTATTTTAAAATGACACAAATAAGTTAAGGTAAGATAACTATTATCATAGTCCATTTTTTGAGCAATAAAACACTTGGTTTTTGCATAAAGTATTTTAACTTGGTCATTCATTTTGGTGAAGGTTAGGTTCTATTCTCTTGTCTTGTAAATTTTCTTAGTTTTGAAGTAATGAAGATAAGTTTAATGATGATGCATTGTCCAAATATAATTTACTAATGTTGAATCATCATATGCATCCAAAACCTCCTAACTATTTTAAGTCATTATTTGTAGGGGATAAATTGGTTGGCTAACTCTACCTGACATCAAAAAATTTTGGTGATGGTTATTTATTAAACGTTACTTTTAAAATGTTATATATTAATTTTTTACCGTAAATCACAATATTTTGTGTATAAATAAATTATTGAGAAATTTTCATTACTCTTTTGTGACATGGATCTTTAATTATAATTATGTTTGTATATAAAACTAGTTTTTTTTATACAAAGTGGAAATCAATAAAGTAATAGATTATACCAGGTAATCCTATAATTTTCAGTCATGGATGTCCACAAATTAAGCAAGAGATTGATAATTTAAACAAATGCCATATGTACATAGCACATAATGGGACATCACATTTTTATTCCATGACCGCTTTGACATTATAGGTATTTTTACGCTTTCAAGTTTTTAATATTTTATGTCTTTAGGGGTCACTAATTAAATTCAGATGTGGAGAATGCCTAAATTTTATAGTTGTGTGACTGTATTTACATTTTAATCCCTAAAATACAACCTTTTTTCTAAAAGGTTGTATTAAATTTTGTGAAATTTTAAGCAAGCCATCAAAAACTATAAAATGATTATAATAAATATTATTTCAATCATATCATGATATTTTGATGTGATTTTACATAAGTTGTATAGTAATTTCATTACAATCTTTCATAAGTGAAAATGAAAACATAAGCTTCCTTCTCCTTCTTCACCTCTTTTATTAGTTTCTTTCCTAAAACCAACAAATTTATTGGATTTTTTTCCACTTCTTCACTCTATTGCTTCAAAATATTCAAATTGTAGTTCTTTCCATCCTTCACTAAAGTGTATGTATTTACACAACCAAAAAAAAAACACTTTCCTTTCAAACTACGAACCAAATAAAACATGTCATACATCAATAAGCACTATGTTTCACATCACTTCATCATTGTATGCACCAATATAGAATCTTACCAAACATTATTTATTCACTAAATGCTAATTTTTCTTTAACAACTAAGATACTTTATGAATTTTTGGATGTTTAATCTTATTAAAAAAAACTAACCACGATTTCATTATAAATAATATTATTTTTGTTACCACTATCAATATAAAAAAATTAACACTTACCTTCATATTTATAAAGTGTTCTAAAAATATTATTCCTATGTGTTAGTGTGTTCTTCTCTTTACCTAGTTTGAACATCACTCTCTTTAGAATGAGAAATTATTTGTATTCAAGTTCCTTTGCATTATTGACTAATGCAACATTATCCTCATTCGTTTGGGAAATATTATTATTCATCTCATTTATTTTGAATAATCATTATGTGCATGTGGGAACTCAAATTATCAACTACCCATTTCAACGTATTTAAATCATGTACCAATGAATGTACATAGGATCCTATACATATGGTAGGATATCATTTACCTCTTTGAAGAATATTATTTATCTTATAATTATTCTCATCTCATTCCTTCACATAGTGTCATGTTACACTATTTTCTTATCCTCATATGTGTAAGAATGTTCTTTTTCCTCTCACTATACTAATTATTGTCCCTAGGAAAACTTATCATTAGCATTTAAGATCATTTATAGGCTTCCTTAATTAAATATAACCATATCATTCCAAATTCATATTAAATGTAAATTCCAATTCCAGTCACATACCTTGAGCTCTTTGTGGTGTCATATTAAACATGACCTAATTGAATGGTGATTTTATAAAACTATTAGTTTAATACTTTACATTCATCTTGTTTTATCTTAAATTATATAGTTTATTAAATAAATATAACCACCAATTAAAATGAAACAACTTAATTTTCATTATTATGAATAATATATCCCAACTCTTAATTTAATATTTGCCTCTTCTAACTATTTATGTTTATACATGGTCCCAAAAAAGGATGCATGTCCCTTAAACTATGTATGAAAACTCTACATTATTTGGATCTTCCATCTACTCATATTCATAGTATGACTCTAAATCAATAATAGTTTCAATGAGTTCTTCAATACACATGATACTATAATAACTATGGGTGTGTAACCATGGATTATTATTCATTCTTGAAATGGGTCACAAGAATATATCTTTTGGGTCATTTACCAGTTCTTATAATTAAATCTCAAATGCATTTTCTTCAAATGATTTCTCACTATCATCCATCACTACTCTTATACATTACATAGTCTCCTGAGCCTCAAAACAATATTTCACTCCTCTCATCATATTATTCAAGTTTGTATTTTTTGGTTCTCTTGGTGTTCTTTTCACTCTTGCAATAATACCTCATTGTTTCATCATTTCCTCAAAACTAATAGCAAAATCAACACCTTTTACTCAACTCTCATTTTGTGTAAAATGCCATTACTTATTTCTACCCACACTTGAAAATGAGGAAAATATATTCCACTTTGCAAGATACCTTTATGACTTGCCTCAAATAGATTCTCACATACCCACCTTATAAGGAAAAAAATTGTTGAATATCAATTCATGTAGCCAATTATACTAGGTCCAATGAAGGATGTATATATACCATGTATCCCATGAATTCAACACATAAAAATGGATTCAGTTTTAATCTACTCACATAACCTAATGCAACAAAATATGGTTTTTATTAAGACAACCTAATGCAACCTAATGTAACATAATGCAACATAAAAAAATTTCACCTCCCCACCTCATACTTCATAATATTTATTGGCCTTCCCATGGTCTAAACCCTCTTAACCATGAAGAGGAGAAAATATGGCCTCCTCAATTACTCTTTCCCACCAAATTTTAGCTGCCATATTTACATGGACAAACTAATTGCCTTGATTAATGTTATAAATATTTGATTGAATAAAATTTATACTTAATTTTTGAATAGTTGATTTTCAATTTAAAAAATTAATATGTTTTTGCCCCTTATTAAGCCAATGATACACTTCAATAATGATAACACTTGAATAATGATTTATAAATACTTGTCAATACTATGTGTAGTTTTATCATATGTGTCAAATATAATGATATAAATCAACAATGATTTATAATTTTTTATATTTACTATATGTAATTTTATTATACTATAATTAATAAATACTATGAAATAAAAATAATGTTTTGGTTCTCATTTTATATATATATATATATATAATAATAAAAGATATTATGAAATAAAAATCAATATTTGTTTAAAATAATGTCTTTTTGTAATATTGTTGTATTGTAATGAGTAAAAAATTGTATCACATCAAAATCAAACATTGTGTTTATCTAGGAAATATGAATCAATCAATCAAACGCAATGCATGAGGCTCAATGCAAATGTGATAAAAAAAAACTACATGTGTAATATATTTCTCTTAATATATAAATTAGAATGATATTTATTTGTTTGAATTTTTACAAAGAAATATAAATAAGAAATCTCAAATATTTGTCGGATTACATTTCATTTCATTAAATGTGTATAGTTTGATTTGTATATAATGAAAATACACTAATTCTAAAATTGATTATCTTTTTTAAAATGTTTATATAAAAAAAATCTTAGATAGATATATGAGCACTAATATTTAATTGTTTATTAAATATGTGTATTAATTAAAAGCATATATAATCAAAATAAACAAATTATAAGATAAATATGTAAACTGTAATATCCAGTTACTTATATAGTGAAACTTCTATATTAAATAAGTGCAAGTTTTATAAAATTTGTTAATCATTAACAAATTTGATTTTAAAATTACATTATTGTCTTAACATTTTATTATATAACTAACATAATATTCATGTATGAAATTTAACATATGGAGATGGGATATGAAAAAAAGTATACAAATCTGAAGATAATAATATAAATATGTAGAGTTCAACTCTTATAATTGAACAAAAAGAAGTTGAGAAAAAAATTGTAAACATGTAGACTTCAAGTCTTGTACTTGATGAGGAGGTTGAAGGTTGGGGAAATGTAAAAAATCAAAAGACATATATTGTGGACATTGAGATCAATGACAATATAGATAAAACTTATCCATAATTACCATATCCATTAGCTAAAAAAATCTAAGTATACTATATTTTCATTTATAATTTTTCATGAGTAAAAAATTTTAAATATATTGTAAAATTGATTATAAAATAATTATATGTTTTAATGTAAAAATAAAAGGAATTTTAAGAAATAAAATTTTAATCTTAGACGAATCGAGTTCTTATTGATTATAATTATGGACCAATATATAAGGATCATTTTATCTACAAGATGATTGGAGTAATGGAATTTCTTCATGAATGTATTTATATGCTTCAGTGGTCATATGTCCTTGATGCAAGAACTAAACTTGAGCATATCAATTGAAGAGTTGAATAATGGTTTGGATAAACCACTAGCATTTTATTTGAATGGTCTCAAGATGTTTATATTAATGCTTGCAAAAAATATCCAAATAACCATCAAAATAAATTATATCTTGAACATCTTAAAGAGGTTTATAAAAAATGTCCAGTGTTTGGGATAATACAAATGCAATAATTAATTATGAAAAAAGTGTATCAATGATGATTCTAATAACTAGATGGTTACAAAATAATTCAAAATGTTCAAAGATGATATCTGGTTGAGAAAGTCTTTATTACCACACTTGGAAAAATTATAGAAAATACTTGATGTAGATAACTATATAACAAATCTTCATAATCTTTTGAAATAGACTATATTATTTAAATTTTAATTAAAAAATTATATTTAAAAGTTTAATAAATTATTTAACATTTGATATATATTATAATATTTAAATGTTATATATTTAAATATTTTTAATAACTGAGAGTTAGATTTTATAAGACATTGAAGCAATAAGCTTCTATACTTTATACCAGTTTTTGTTCTCTTTTATTATGTGATATGAAATATTTGTCAATGTAGATATCATGATAGCATCTACTAAACCTAAGTGTGACATGTTACAATAATAAATGCAAACATTTTATTTCAACACAACTAAAATAATAATGAGATTAAATTCATTGAAGTTACATCATATGGGCCAATGAAAATTGATAAAACCAATTCTATAGAATAAATTCTTGATGAAGAGAGAGACGACGAATCAATAATTTTTAAAGAAATGTAATTTGAATGATTATTGTTTCTCATTTCAATCTAAAATTTATGTTTCATTATTCAATGTTTGTGGTCTATTATATTGATATTTATAATAGTTGAGACAATTTTATTTTTAGAAAGCTATAAAAACAACATACAATTAAAGTGGTTTCTATTAAAATTTCAATAATTTTTTATTTGATTATTAATTATTATCAAAATAATGAAAAATACAATATCCTAACTAAATTTTAGGAGAAATTTTATATCATAGTAAAAAAATTAAGATAAACATGATTTTTTATTTGAATTAATAAAAAATGATTACTTGATGCTTTCAAATGTGGAGAAGGAATCTAATACTTCTTTACAATTGCTCATTATTGTTCTTGATGAGTTGTTATTGGTTTCCTATGAAAAATCCAAAGGATAAAATTTTATCAAAAGATCTACATAATATTTAATTGGTAATAAAGTGTATCATCCCCATCATAATACAAAGGAAATATTTGGTGAAGCTATTGGAGCATATAAAGACGTAGGTTTATCATCATCAATTGATTCAAGAGTAACACCTCTATGAATTATTGAATCCATGAGTTGAGTTAAACATTGATAAGTTCATATTTTTTAGGGTCAAAATCAGTACATAAATCAATATGATTTTAACAACCATGAGGAGGTATAAACCAAATACACATAATACACAAAACCATTAGATTCAATCATAGGGAACTTGGGCAATGGAGATAAATATGAAGGTTTCAACATTTTATGCTTATATTGCAACATATTAGTTTAAAACATTATTAGTTAATAATTGTATAACATTCTATAGAATATGATGGTAATAAAAACATCATTCTTGAACATAAGTGGGAAACCAAATTTAAAAAATGTACTATTATATTTAGGTGAAAACAAAGATATGCTACATCAAGTAGATAACATTAAAAAACAAGGACTACTTGATTCATTTATGATTGAAAGAAATTAGAGGTGCACCTGTAGATTTTGATGTTTAATATTATTTTGTTTTTAATGTATATTAGGTGATGGTAATTGTTTATTTCAAGTAATTTCTTATGGTGTGAGTTTTATATTATGGATATAGATCTTCATCTAAGAATTCACATTCAATGTTTTGAAATGATGTCACAGACATGTTGGTTCCATCTCATGATAAAATGAAATTATTAATTATATAAGACTCATAAATATGTGAATAAAATTATAACACCTAAAAGCTAGCGTGGATAATATAAAATTTATATGGCTATGCTTGTCTTAAAAATGAAGATTTCTCTTTATGATAATTGCACAAATCTCAATTATGTTACATTTTGTAAATATTATGGCAATGGATTCAAGGGCTCATAAGTTGATAACATTATTATGATTTTGTTTGATGAAAATAAAAAACATTATGATCTTTTAGTATTCAAACACACTAAAAATACATTGAGGTCTAGATCCAATTTTAAAATAAATAAATAAATAAAATGACTCCAATTTTATTTTTTATATGATTTCTATGAGATTTTTACTTGTGTTTAAGTCACCTCAATATGACCTCCACAATTAGTCATTATCGTAATGATATTATATTCCTCTAGTTTTTTTAAATGAATTAATATATTTTGATATAATTTGAACTTTGTTGGGTGAATGTTTTTGAAATTCTCCTTTACATATTTATTTATTTTAAATCATTAAATAATTATATTATTATTATTATTTAAAAATATTATATTAATAATTTTTTAAATAATTAGTAATCAATAAATATCATATCATTATTAGTTTTTAATTCATTATTATTTTATTAATAATTACTAATATTATTTAATGATTAATTATTATTAATTATTTAATATTATTCAATTTAATATGTTTTTAAATAATTAAGACTTTGTTGAGTGATTGTTTTTGAAATTCTCCTTTACATATCTATTTGTTTTAAACTATTAAATAATTATTATATTTTTATTATTTAATAAATAATCATTATATTTGTATTAGTTAATACTATAATAACAATTCATTATTATTGTATTATGAATATTAGTGATTAATTAATATTATTTAATTATTTATCATTAATAATTATTTTATATTATTTTATTAATAATAATAATTAATAACTAATTAATGTTAATTAATTATTAATTAATAATATTTTTTTAAATTAACATTATTTTATTATTATTTATTAATTGATATTAGTTTATTTTTTATTTGATGAGGTAAAATCAAGGTTTTATAAGGATCTAGAACCACCAGAGTGCAATACAAAAGATTTAACAGGGCATAAATAGGGTCAAGGAGCCAAAAAGCAAAAAATTTACAGTACTAAAATGAGAGAAAAAAATAGGAAACCATAACAAAATTAGGAGGAAAGTCCCTCCTAAGGGTCTTTAGCATCTTTAGCTCCTTTCATCAGCATGATCTATTTTTCCTTAGAAACTTTTACTTGAGTGTAGTTCCTAAGGCCTTCAAAAGCTTCACCAGGGAAGATCATTCGAGGGTGATTTTTTCCTTTAACCTGTACGGGGAATTGCTTAGGGAGGATCCCCTTGGGGTAGCCCAAAGGGGGGATTTTAAAACCTTTGGTGATTGAAAAGTAGGGTACTGAGTGGGCTAGGTAAATCAGACAAAATCCTAAATTTTTGGCTTTAGCTTATTTGTGTAATGAGTTCTAGTCTTGAATGAGTTTGGCTAGCCCCAACCCTAATTGTTAAACATTGGAATTAAAGTTTTCTATTTTTAATTTTTTCCTTTCTAGTTCATCAGTTATAATGGCTTAAACTTTTCACTATCTTTGCTAGGGTACCCAGTTTGAGTAAGATAGGTTTGAGTTTGGGATAAATAGCTTACGTAGGAGGTCATTAAGTGGGGGATTTGATAAGCTATCCTCAGGTTGGTGGGATCCTCTACTAGGGAGTCCTTCTAGGATTCCACCCTGAAGAAAGAACCCCTAGGGGCAACCTCTCGATCGAAAAGGGCTTGGTCATGCTTGACTAGAAGGAGAATCAAGCCTTGGTGAAGGATGAGATTGGTGTCATTCACTTGGTACAACAAGATGGTACTCTCAAAAGACTTTAACAAAAATTATGGAAAACTAATTTTGTATCCAATAAAATGATTAAGTAACATAAAGTGGTGGAAAAATATAAGAGTATATTTACCTTCTAGCATCATGTAACACATGATTTGAAGACAAATATCAGGTCAGTAGTGTGGGAGATCAGCTCATGGAAAGCTTTTTTTATCCATCTACACAAAGTCATTCATCCTAAAAAACATTATAGTGACTCTTATTTTTTTTATTTATATTTGAATGCCTTGGTGTTTTCACATGATATTCTAGTTACTTCATCGATGAATTCCTCTAAAATGTTGATAATGTTGCCACAGATGGTCACTTTATACTTATTCTAGGCCACCAAAAAGTCATGGGTAATCTTAGCATTGTGTTCCATGACTCACTCCATGAACTCAATGAATCCCCCCTTTTTAAACTTCTTCCATACCTTTTTTCTATTTTTAGACCTCCTTGTAGGAAATGGGATCCAATCTATCCCTATCACTACCCATGGAGACTGTGTGCATAGAGTTGAAGTGGGTAGAATGAATTTTCTATATGGGGTAGATTTGAAAAAATCATGAATGATTAGGGAATCCTTCCAAAGGCTCATAAAAATAATTAAGTCCCCTCCTTTTAGTATAATTATGGATCATCTTAATTAAGATCCACCCCTTTGAGATGAGGTCATACATATGCAGAGAAATGATTTTTTTTAACCCACATTGGTACCTTTAGCACATATGACATTAATTACTCTACAACTAATGAACCATGAACTTCACATAATGTTGACAAAACTCAAAATGGGCATTTCAAAAACATAGGACTTATATAAGTCCCAAAAAATGAATTTTATTTCAAAAGAATGGGACTCAATACAAAAATAAATAGGACTTACTAAAAATAAATGGGACTTATGATATATAGGTGATTAATAAGATTATAATCATTTAATTAATTATATTACTAAGAAATGACACTATAATTTTTATAGATTTAGTAATGACTTAATTAAGCCAATTATTAATGATTAATATAATAATAAAGAATGGCACTCAATACAAAAATAAATAGGACTTACTAAAAATATATGGGACTTATGATATATAGGTGATTAATAAGATTATAATCATTTAATTGAGTATATTACTAAGAAATGACACTATAATTTTTATAGATTTAGTATTGACTTAATTAAGCCAATTATTAATGATTAATATAATAATAACACTTTATTATTATATTAATCATTAATAATTGGCTTAATTAAGTCATTACTAAATCTATAAAAAATTATAGTGTCATTTCTTAGTAATATACTTAATTGGTTATAATTTTATTAATTGCCTATATATCATAAGTCCCATTTATTTCTAGTAAGTCCTATTTATTTTTGTATTAAGTCCCATTCTTTTGAAATAAAATTAATTTTTTTGGGACTTATATAAGTCCTAATTTTTTAAATGCCCATTTTAAGTTTTATCAACATTATGTGAAGTTCATGGTTCATTAGTTGTAGATTATTTTTTATCCTTAACCCGTACATCAGATGTAGTACTTTTAGAGACATAGGTTTTGGATGGAGAACTAGGTATTCAATTTACAATAGCATGATAAAGATTCTTGACATGTGTAAGCTTATTTTCAATTGACGTAACTTTATACTTAAATCTTAGATTTAATTTTGTAACTCTTATATCATAGTGAACATTTTATGTTTATGAATGGTGACACTATGAATATTACTATCCAATGATTGAGTCTTTTCATAGATGGTCACACTACGTATCCTACTAAAAGTTTGAAAATATTTAGCTTTAGCATCACAAACCCTAGCCCTCTCAAATTATATATTCATACAACATTCTACAAGAAAATGTACCAAACCTTTTTGGATGACAATAATATGGACCTCATTGTCCAATATAATCTTAGGGTTCATATGAGGGAAGTATGGTATCTATTACTACCTTGAGGAGGAATGAAAGAAGTCACACATAGGATCACATTATATTAAACATTCATGCAATATGTAATACCAAGGAGAGTTAAGAATTCTCCATTATTAATTTAATATTTATTTTTATTACAAATGAATTTTACCCATTTCATTACATGATTGTGAAATATATTACATATTTTAGGTAATAAACATGCAATGATGACAATCATAGCTTGAATTAGAAAGTATACATTATGTATATCCATTATAACCATGATATAATGCTTAAATAAAGATCTGACCACTCTAGATAAATAGTGAACAAATATATGAAATATATATATAGGGTTTGATAAATATCAATAGAAAAATAAAACCTATATTTTTTTTCAAAAATAAACCTATATCTTTTTCTTACTAGAAAAAATATTACTAAAAAAAAATTGTAATTCCAAAAAATACATATAAATTTTAGGGGAAAATAGTTTTTTATACAATCAATAGAATAAGAAAAACTTCTGAATTTTTTTATAATAATTTAATTTTGAATCATATATCCATTGAATATGCATGGAGACAAGATGATACCCTAATATAGGAATCCCTAATAGGATAATGCGTAATTAACCCTAGGTAAAATGATGAAAAAAAATCATATTTTCACAGAGGTTAAGGAGAAATCATAAATTATATCTTATATTGTAACACATTAATATGAAATCATAATAAGGAAGGATGAAATGCTAATCGATAACCTAGGGTTTTTCATGCTTAAAATATTGGTAAGGTTAGCATTGGGTCCATCAGACTGTTTTAAATTATTTTATAATTATTGATCTAAACAAACTAAAATTTGGATTATTTATATTATATAAGATATATCCTAAATTACATAGATTTGAATATAAAAATCATATGATTTATTTTACTTACTATTTATAATAATGAAAATACAATAGGTTACTTATCTTATTCACTATTATGTTTTCATCACTATCTATGTATAGTCTTCTAAAATATATTATTGTGGTTTTTTGAATCCTCAACTCTAAAAAAACGTGTCAAAACCTATAATGACTTTCATCATGGCATAGAAATCTATGGTGGCTAGATCCATCCACTATCTACTAGAACTATCTCTATGAAAATTTTTGATTTATTCCTCCTCAGATCATTATGCACACCTATTAATATGTTTTATTCTCAATTTTAAATGTTCAACCCTATGCATAAATTCATATTTTTATTTTTTTACCTTTAAACCCTAGCTCAATTTTTAACACTTTATTGGCATGTAAAAAGTATTTTAAAACATGAGTTGCACATGCCCAACCACACCCCTCTAACTAGTTGATAATTTTCAACATTTTAATACTCTAAAGAGGGCTCAAACCACATATAATTCTCCCACCTATGTGTATATATCCTCAACAATGATTTAATAGAATGTATGTAATATATTTAGATTTTAACTCTTGAAAATATGTAACTTTTACCTTCATTTAGGTGTTTAGACTTGAATTAGGTAATATTGATTTGATAGGTTTTTATAATTAAATTATTTAGACTACTGCCTAGAGGTGTGAAAATATATTCCTTAATGTGAAATTAATTTTCCAAGTGATCTTTAGATTGGAAATTTTTTCATGTATATATATATATATATATATATATATATATACAGAAACACACACACATGAAAAATTAGTAAGGCTATTCCATTCTAAAGATTACATGGAAAATCAATTTCACATTAAGGAATACATTTGCACACCATAAATATATATATGACTCTTCAAGTAATTTACCTCCATAATTGACATGTAAAACATGTGGGCTAACCCAAGGGAATGGTTTAAATTTGAAAAATAAACATTTGGATAACCTAGGACACTTGTGAAAAATGAAAACGATACCATTAATTGACACCTTATGAATGCTTTTTGAACTTTTCAAGATGAAAGAGATAGTGATGTGGAGAATGGTGACAATTTTCTTAGGATAATATAATAGTATTTCACTAACTAGTAAGATCTTGTATATTAACAGAGATCAGTCAGGAATTCTAAGCTTATAAATAAATATAATGGTTTGGAGAGAATGTGAGCAAGAGTAATTTATTTGAAAATAAGTCATGTGTGTTGAGTATTAGTCAAAATTGGAATTTTCAAGTTTCAAAAGCCAAAATTATGTATTTACACATCTTTATATTTCCATCACACCATTATATGTTTTATTATTATCTTATTATCCTTCTTATGACCTATTTTTAACCATTTATAGCTATAAATAAATACATCAACATGAAAAATGATGCCTTATATCATAAATGTTTTCACTAACATCATTAGTCAAATTAATGGCATGCCAAATCATGCAGATTTATTTAAACATTTTCAATCATGTTGATGACATTAGTTTAAAATTGTATTAAAATTTAGGGTTCAAAACCATATTTATATGTTTCCCCCATAATTTTTCAATAATAAATAACATAAATTTTATCTAGTTTGCCTTAGGAAAGAAAAATATTTAAGGCCAAGAAGATATTATACTAGGAAGTTGAACTTATCAACAAAGACTTTGAATATTTCAATACTAGGAGCTACACCAATGAGGTATATCAAGTACTTGGAGTTGTAAACTTTGGTCTACTTAGGTTTTCACCTATCCATATTTACTTATAATACAACCATTTTTACATAAATTACTATAACTAAAGGGTGAGTAATGATCTAACAAGATGACTTGGGGTAATTATCTTTAGCCCTAATATCATTCTTTTGTATTTTGATCAATATTTTGAATCTTCTATGCTTCATGTATAAATGATAATATATTATAGTATATAATTATTATTTTATCTATATATTTTACACTTTTTTAACATATATTTATTTATTTACCTCCTATTTGCACTTTATTACCTATAACTCTTACATTTCTATTTATTAAAACCCTATATATTATAGATTTTTTTAATTTGAAAGTGAATTTTTAGATATTATATATATAACTCTATTGTATAATGACACCTTAAATCAATTAAGGTCCTCCACCATCTATCACCTTAGATATTTTATGTGTAGGTTTGTCTCTACTTCATAAAAGGGAATTTTATATGTTATTAGTCTACTTTATGGATAGACATCTTGTGTGTATTGGATTAATAATGATAGTAGTCATTGTACAAATTTAGAGTATTATTATAATTTGGAAGACCCATTTTAATCCTAATAAACTATGTTTTAGAGAGTCACATACAAGTGAATCTATAAGAGGAGTGAACTTTAACCAATGATCTGAGAGAGAATGTAGAAATACTCAGAGGGATGATATGTAGAGGGAGCATGTCATTATACCAATCTATGTGTAGCCTTATAGCATACCTCACAACATCTCACAAATTCACATGAATCCTCACTCATCTTGCATTACTTGAGGTTATCACCATTATGGAATCTCAAGGAAATCATACAAACTCTTGGTCATGTGTAGAAATTAAATAGCTCCTTGTAATATGTTTTAAAAATATACCTTACCTCGAAGATTTTTTAGCAATTTGTGATATTTTAAAAAGTTTGATTTACTTGGGTGTATTTCCCTACATATTCCAACACATGCCTCACACTTGATTCATATCCATCATAGATTGTAAATCCTTGCATAATAAATTCATAACACTTATAGGTTTTATATTTGTATGCATATCACAATGTAATTCACATAGATATTGTAGCCTTACACTAGCTCACCTCACAATATTCATAGCCTCTATAATTTTTTGCACCATTTCATAATATGCATAAATTATAACATTATCTAATATCACCTCCCATCCTTTCCACATTATATCATATTTTCACATGATGTTATTGCATGCCATGTTTTATCACAAAACTTTTTAGGACCTATCAATGTCAACATTCACTTACAAACACTTCTTTCTAATAAAGGTGCCATTTGGCATGTCCCATTCTTATTCCATGTCAAATCATATCCTCAATATGTTTTCCATAAATCATAACCATCACTTGGTCAAGAAAGGTGAATAAATATTCTAATTATTCTAATGATGACCATTTTTAGTTGTAATTATCATTTTTAACTCATACATGTGTGTGTGTGTGTGTGTGTGTGTGTGTGTGTGTGTGTGTGTGTGTGTGTGTGTGTGTGTGTGTGTGTGTGTGTGTGTGTGTGTGTGTGTGTGTGTGTGTGTGTGTGTGTTTTTAATTTTAACTATAACATTTAAGCATATATGCATCCATAGAGTTGATAGATCACACACATTCTAATTTTTTTTAAAGTATTTCCCTAGCATTTAAACACACAAGTAATCATGTATTATTTTGAAGTAGTCTAGGAAATCGGTAAGGAATCATTCATCTCATAATCACAAGAGCTTTCACTCTTAGCCTTCATGACTAATTATACATGATTGCAGTTTCATTTATCCTATAAATTGAATATAATCCATGTTTATTCATATAATTCTTCATATTATCTCAAATGTCTCTTAGTAGATTATTTTAGTTAATATTTCTTGCACATTCTATAGTCAATCTCTTATTTTTAACAATGGATTGGTACACTACATAAATGATACTAGGAAATACCTTAAATATTGTTGGTATCAGATAATATATTTTTATTGTGCATGTGTGTAGTGGGATAAATAAATATTAATATTCAACTTTATATAAGATTACCCAAAAAAGAGTTGTAGAAAGACCAAGATGGATGACACCCAAAATCAATATGAGGAAGCCCTATATGTCAAAAATATAATTAAGGATGCTTTAGAAACATAACATAATGATATATTTAGATAATTCCAATATTTTATGTTTCAACTCATCCCAAAATCTACATCCTCTTCTCCACAAACTTCTCTATGGAATTTTCAATAGCTAGCGAACCCCCTTCAAGTTGTAATTCAATCTTAACATTTTATTGTTCTAAGGAAAAATTAACACTAAAATTTTATATGGATGGGTTTAATAACTCAAGGCATACTTATTAAGAAATTAATTTACCCATGTTGATAAGATCACCTTCTCCATGTTGAAGATATCAATTCTAGTATCTCACTAGTGGGAGACTCTTAATGCATGATAAACACAATTTTACATTATAATTGAGTATTGCAAGATTATTTCTAAATCACTAAATGAGGATTATTATCCCCTTAAACACTACATGAATGAATACATCAATCTCCATTATTTGTGCTAACAAAAAGGATAAGTTAGTGGAATACTACACTAATGAGTTATATGATTACATTAAAATTATGTGATAATTTAATGGAAATATTGATGTTTAAAACTTTTGTTCTCAAAAAATAACCCCCTATAGGAAGCTTTACAGATGTGGGACCAAAAATGCTATCTATGAAGTGACCTCTAGGATTTTAGAAGCTGGCTCTTCAAATAATTGGAGAAGAAAAGGGGAAGGAGTAAATGTAAGTAAAACTATCTAAGGTGATGCACCAAAATTATTAATGTACTCATTCATAATATTACATAATATAACTTGAACCCTTTAAAATATTACAGATAGTTTAAAATAGCATATGCATGATTTAAAGCCTATAATATAAACAAAAGCCAATGCTATAGAAACAATAGACATCAATTGATTCCACACAATTTAATGTAGAACACCACATCCTCTTCATTTTTGGGTAGAGAACAAGATACAAAAGGCAGGTATAGTATAGGCTATTCAATCCTTCCCATGAAGGGCACCTTCTAAGGTCTTGAAATAAATAATGACAACCACTGCTATTTCTATTCAAAAACTAGAACTATTATAATGGTTATTCTCTGATGACATTTGTGAAAACCCCTGACTATTAATTAACTACTAGTTTCTTACAAAATAGAAAATTCACTAATATATAACATGATGGCCTCACAAGGAAATGATGAAGACACCTAAATCTGGCCATCAATAACCTCTAACTAGGCTTTTGGCCAATTTCCACCTAAAATACATAATTTAGCCTAAAAATGCTAAACAATTTGAAACTAACATATTTCAGTGCCATTTTTGGCTAGGGTATCCCTAAATGAGTAATACAATTTATGGTCTAGCTAACTTTGGTCAGATCATTCCGAGTCAAAATGCCAATTTTGCACCTGGGTACTCTAGATTGTTATTTCTTATCAAATCTCTTGCATGAGGCATGTGCCTTTATTATTTGGTGTTGGTAACATCCTAAACAAAATAATGGATCCAATGCATCTGAAATTGCCTTCCAATTCCAATCCAGTCAAATTTTGGACCAATAACAACGCATTCTGATCAATTTGAGTGATTTGTGCACAAAGTATTTAAACATGCATAAGAGACAATGAATCCAAATCAAGGCCTAATTAATAATTCCATAGAAACTTTTGAATACTTGTTTTTGGACATGAATATTGAATATTTGCATCATTAGGTGACCTCATTTCTTGGGAAGACATCTCTATGCCATAAATATCAAGGTTCATGCCCTCCATGCCTCATCAATGCCTTCCATGATGCCTCCCATGCCTCTTAATTTCCTCTTCTTCCAATGTCATGATGATGATAACTATAAACTTAATTTTGAAAACTGAATTAATCCTCAATCCCACATCTCAATCTCAAGATGGACAGTTCAGGTTGATTCTAGACATTCTCAAAAATATATAAATAGGGAGGCCTTACCACATAATTTCTTATCTATTTTTAGTGCAAATTTATAATACACAAATATCTTCAAGCAGCCCTTGAAACTAGTGTTACCATGCCAAATTGATTCCAAGCCAAGCCAAGTGACAAGCCAAAGGTGCTAAGGAGAGATGGATGTATCCAAACTTTCATTTCCAAGGACTTCATGAGCACAAAACTAAGCAAGCCACTACTACAAAGGCGTTTGGAGCATCCAAGGAAGGTGAAGAAATTATTTTGTTTTATTCCTTACTTTTTAGTTGTGGTTGTCATTTTTTTTGTTATGAAGCTCTCCCTAGTGTATAGGCTTAGATATGTTATGCTTTTAGTGTGTTTCTTTCATTTTGTTTTCATTTTGGAACTAACACCATACTAACCATCCTCTCTTGAGTCAAATTCCTAGATCACATATGGCATGCTCAGTGGGACAAGATGCATCTCACACCTGAAGAAGATAATTTTACAACTTTAAAATATTCATTTGGACCCTTAAAACTCTTGCAAATTAATTTTCTAACTTTATTTTGCCATTTTTGTTTGCCACAGTTTTACATAGTAACCGACATCAGCTAGTAAGACTAGAATTGATTGTATAACTTAACCAACATCAGTTAGTAAAACTAACATCCTTTTTATACCTATTGTTGGTCACATTGGTATAACCGATGTCAATAATCTAATCAACATTGGTTAGAAAATGTAACCATCATCAATTATATAAAATGACATTAGTCACTGTGTTTTTCTTAAAACACAGACCTGAGGGATATTTTTTTAAAGTTTATTATTTCAAACCAAAAAGAGCTTCAAAGATAAAGGACATGCTGAAATTTTTGTTGTAGGACCAAGCTTGACATTTTCTAAAAACATGTTTTAAATCACCTTTTGCATGTTTAAAATTCAATTAAGAACTTTGTTTTGGTGTTTAATGAAAAATTTAGATGTTTAGATAAAAAAATTCAAAGTTCACAATCTTAAGAGCAAGGATTCAAATGAACACCACCAAATCTTTCATTTGGGCTTAAAATTGAACACACTTATCAATTTTTATTTGAAATATTTATTTAAATAAATTTTGTTTGGAAAAAAGAGGAATGTTGCATGTATGCTCTTCCATTTGTCCCCTTTAGGGAACCCTTGGAATCAAAAGTGCCATTCCTATTTCAAATAGCCTAGTCTAAGGCTTAGAAATAAAGTCATCTAAATCACTCCCCAAAAACTTGAAAAAGTTTGGGTGACATTGAAAATGACCCTAAAGTCTTTCTACTTTCTTGTTTTCTTTATTTTTATTCAAACTTGGCTTGCAAGGGGGACTTCATCACCTCTTATGAGTTCTTTAGGGAAGCTTTGACCTGGGGTTTCACCTCTCAGCATTGAATTCATTTGGATTCTAATTGGAGTTACACATAGGATGTAGGGGCACTTTGGACATTACACTACACTGAGCAAATAATAGGATGTAGTGGTTACAAAAAGGACTAGACCTTTTTACAATAATCCAAGTGATATAGACCCAAAATCCATGATTTTCTTTTGCATTATTTGGCATGAAAGTCATTGTGCAATTGATTCCCCTAGAATGTTTAGAAACTTATTAGATCTTAGACAAATCCCCACTTGTCATATAATTATTATTGGTTTAAGGTGCACCTCAAGGTTTATGTTGTAGTACTTTCATTTAAGAGAAGGGGGGTGTAAAAACCCTACTATATAATTTATATTTACTTTTCAATGAAAACTTAAAATCCTCTCAAATGACGTATATTGATGGATTCCAATAATACCAAGCAACCTTATCAGTTTAGGTTATAAGAGTGGTTTATTAGTTGGTCTTGTCCTAGATTAAATTCTTTTTTGGATTCAAAACTGGGTGTAAACAAACATTCTAGACCAAACACATAGTCCAAATTTTCCTTTTAACAAAGAGGCATTATGTTGCCTACGTGAGATCATCAATTTGCCTTGTTCAAAAGTTCATCAAAAGCTTGAGAGTCATATCATCCAATTTGGCATAGTTATGCTACCCAATTGAGTCTAAACCTTTACCAAATTTGTTTAAGTCCTTCACTTATAATCTAAATTCAAATTTTCACCTTTATAAGTCATAGGGTTGATGTGTTAAGTGGGTTCACCATTTGCACTAAACTTGAGGGAACTTAGGTTTAATTTCTAATTTAGGTTGAAGACCATTCAAGACACATAATCATTGTCATCACTTGATATAGCCATTTTGTGCTAAACACTTGCACTTTAATTCTATGCACCAAAATATTTTGAGTCAAGGAAAGTAGTGGTATATTATCAAAATTGTAGAAAAATATCTTTGCCGTAGAGAGTTTTTGAAACAAACCTTTTTGTCACACCTTTTAGGTAGTATAGAGTCATTATTCTACCCAAAACATTTCAAATATTATTTCATAGACCCTCTTGTATAGAGTTCCAAATTTGTTCCTATATTTTCAAACCAATCCAAGTGTACTTTTGTGATATTTTGTCTAAAACATTTATACTGTTCACTTTTGTCTAGCTCGTTTGTCAAAAGAACCAGGTCTTATACCATTTTTTGTGAGAAAATAAACTATTTCTAAAGTGCCTTTTGTTTCATACCTTATACCTATTTGATCAATTTCATGACCAAGAATAAAATGCCTTGTGTTTGTTAGAAGTGTTTCAAAACCTTTAGATTAAAAAATTTCATATATTTTCAAAGTCTAGCTTTTGACGTCATTTGGCCAACATTCCTAGTACATGCCTTGTTTAAGCCTAGCTTTTGACACCACGTTTGGCCAAAATACCTAACAACTTTTTAAATTCCTAGAGTAGACTAGTTTGAAACACTTCGACCTTAGAGTTTGGCATTTTGATTTTTGGTCCATTTACTTGCTTATCTTTGTGTGAATAGTGAAACGTTAGATACTTCATGCTAGCTTATTTCCTCACAAATATTTGCATAAAACTTTTGATCCTTTTGACAAATCTAGACCAAGTTGGAACATCATCTATTTTAGACATTGTCCTTTTTAGAGTTTGTAAAACTCTTTGACCTTTTATCACAAAGCATTGACAATGGATCCCAACATATACTCCTACACTCGTAGTGGAATCATGCATAATCTAGAGATTAGTAATATAGTTACACAAGAAGAAATGGTGCAAGACCCCTATGTATATAGTATTGCTTATGAGATGGATTCTTATCCCTCTTATAATACTCAATCAGGGGCATAAAGCCAAGATCCATTGGTTAACTATTTGGTTAACACACTACTTTATTCAAAACAAGACCAAGAACAAACCACACAATACCTAGCTACAATACCCATAGTAGATGGGTCAGTACTTCAACAGTCATATTCTACTAATACAAATTCCATGTATGATCCATTTTTATTTGAGTGACATTTGTTAGAAAATAAAGATGAGATTTTGGTTAGAGCCATAGAGGTAGGGGCCAAGTTTCTAGTAGACTTCCCCCATGAAAATTTACCAAGTCTAGTAAGAGTGCCCCACAACATCATTTATGATCAATAAGGTTTTTCTAACAATCCTATGGCTCTAGTCCAAAAAATGTACCAAGATCCTAATATATCTAATCGAGACAAAAACATCATGGAAGATCACTTTAACCAAATTTAGATAGCATATCAAATCTACCTAAATCTAGCACATGATTTCAATTAGATGAACATGGTAAGTAAACCTCTTATTTACCTAATTCCTTCAATAGGAGTGTTGATAGAGTTAAGTAGACAAGAGAATCTAAGTTTTTACCCATTCATATAAACTACTTCGATAGATAACTTGATGCATATGCCCGTTATTGAAGAAGTGTCTTCAGCCTCTACACAAAATAATGAGCCAAATATAATGGATAATATGCAAATAACATCCAATTCTAATCAAAGTGGTACTAACACACAAACAACTAGCCAACAACAGGTGCCTATAGTCAATCCCATGGGTAGATCATCATACCAGGGAATAAGAGTTTCTACACCCCAACCTCAATCAGCTACTTACTCAAGTGTACAACCTATGGGATTAGGTAATCAAACAATGGCCAATGTCACACCTCAATGATAGAATGTGATGAATCCTACTCCTCCCTAGCAAGTAATGAGTATTATTCCACAACAATAGGCACAATCTAGTGTATTAATGCAATAAAGGACAAATACATTTCCCCCTTTATCAAGGGCAACTAATGTTTTACCTCACCAAGTAATGATGAACATACCTTTTTAGTCATAGACTAATATTCCAATCTAAAACCAAGTCATGACTAGTCAACATGCAAATATTGGTCAGTGACAGATACCAAATCTATAACCTACTTTCACTTCCTCACAAGGATTCATGTAATAAGGAGGTCCCCATGTTTCTCAATTACCTACTAGACAACCATTGGTTCAAAATGTGCCACAAATCTAGAGACAGGGTCTTGGTCCACAAGTTCCCACTCAATAGCAAGGTTTAATTAGCCAGTAGCATGCCCCTTTTCAACCATAGTATGCATAGTATTGTTATATACCTCCATCCTAACCACAAAATCCTCCAAGTTAAACCTTTATCGCCAACCCAAACTAGAATATCGCACAACCAAGTGTGCAATTTCAAGCACATCCTAATCCATGTATGTGTATTCATGGTCCATTCCCTAACCAAACCAATCCACCCCAATAGGTATCTCTATCATAGCCTGGTCAAAGTGTCCCACTTGTGACCTCTCAACCTATCCAAACCAATATTCTCCCTTAAACCAATGTTCTTTTTAGTTTCCTATCCCAAGAATTGTAACATATGAAGGATGAAATTACTACCATTCAAGTTGGGAAACAAACTAAAAATTTTAAATTGGATGATGCCATTTCCTATCCATTCAACATGGAGTATTTTTAGATACCATTTCCTCCAGAATATGAACAACTAAAATTTGATAAATACAAAAGGAAAGGTGACCCTGAGACTCATTTGACTGAATTCTTTGTTGCATGTCAACCAGTGGCATATAGTAACATATACCTTTTAATGTTGTTTCCAAGGAGCTTGGTTGGACAAGCTTTGGAGTGGTTTTTAAAGTTGCCCAAAAATTTAGTAATGGATTTTGATGATCTTTTTGATAATTTTATGCAACACTTTTCATATAATCTCGAGCATAAGATTTCACTAGTGGACTTAACGCAAGCAAAGAAAAAAGATGGTGAGAGTTTTGTAAGTTATTTATAGTGATGGAGAGCCCTTGCAATCCATTTCACCCATAGTTTACCAGATAAACAATTAGCCACTATGTTTACCAAAAATTTGCATAGTGAGATAGCTTATCATTTAGAACTACAATGTGTGCATACTTTCAAGTAAATTATCAACAAAGGCTTGTTGATTGAGCAAGTACTTATCAATAAAGGAGTTATCAAGCTTAATTAAACTAATCAAAATCAAGGTACCAATTATAAAAATGACCAACATCCCATTCAAGCACCAACATCACAACCGGCATAGGCCAATAACCAATAAAGACTAAAGCAATTCAACCTCAATAATAATGTTGTGGGAAATGGAGTAACCAATATCATCATGTCCAAATGGTGAAAACATCATCTGCCCCACGTTTTTACCATACTCCTACCTAGTAACCTCTCCAACCAACACCACAAGCACAACAACCAAGACCTTCACAATAAGTACAATAACCTTTACCATTGCAAACCCCTCCTCCTAGGAGAACTGTGCTTGTACATCATGTCTTTAGTGACTTAGGAGAACCTATTGATTCTATATTTTATAAGCTTGCTACTGCTAATCTGATTAGTTGTCCTATACAAAAACATTATCTATAAAGTATTCTATATCCTGATTGGTACCATGAAAATAAATTATGTGATAATCATTGGGTCAACAAGCATAGTTTATGAAGATGTGTCCAAATCAAGCATTTAATTGAGAATATGTTAGAGAATGGGGAGATAACATTGGATAATGGTTCTTCCACTTCCAATCAAACTCTTAAGATTTATCAAAACCCCTTTCCCTGACATAACAAT
This sequence comes from Torreya grandis, assembly GCA_037957365.1. Classification (NCBI taxonomy): domain Eukaryota; kingdom Viridiplantae; phylum Streptophyta; class Pinopsida; order Cupressales; family Taxaceae; genus Torreya; species Torreya grandis. The sequence goes on along the minus strand of JARHVA010001418.1, from coordinate 1,704,618 downwards.
TAGCAGTAGTAAAATAATCAGTAATAGTAACAATAATGCCCAGTGCAATAATAAAATCAATAGTATCAAAATCAAAGGTTGAACTATCAGAATGAAAAAAATCTTTAGTAGAACCCAAAACAATAAAACAATGGACAAAACCAAGGATAGAATGATAAAAACCAACAAACCTACCATGCATTTACACATGAATACAGTAGGGTTATATGTCATATTATAGGGGATAGTATTAATACTATCTTTATTAATCCTAGACCAAGCACTAATGAACCTAGACTATTGCTAAACAACAACATGCAACCGAAATACATGGATAATCCTTATATGACCTAGGAATGCATATAGGAAAACTAGAAAACTAGGACTTCCTCTTTTGGACCTTATATTGATATTTTATCCTTGCCATGTGACCACATGCGAGTGCACCAATAATCAAGACTTATCATGTCTAGTCCCATACCATTCCCAATATTAGTTTGTAATAATGGTCTAGAATTTAATCTTGATTGTGTAGTCACAACTCAGTGGTCAAATATTACTATCCCAGGCCCACAACCATTTTCCACTATGCCTATCATCCAACCAACCATTCAGCCTCAGAATAAACCATTCACTATTGATCAAGATAAGAAATTTGATATTATAGAAAAATTATAGAAGACACTAGCACAAATTTATATTTTAGATTTCCTATGAACATCAATAATCCACAAGAACATATTGAATGAGTTTTTGACCCAACCCACTATTTCTAGTGACATTTCCCCTGATAAATTCCAAGCTTTGATTGGACACCTAGCTTTAGCCCAACAAGTCACATTCAACCAAAGTGATATACATAGAAGTTTATATAATATGGCATAAAGTGAAATGTGTCCTTATAGACAATAGATCCGGCCTCAACATAGTGTCTCTAAAGCTCATCAAGCTTCTTGGGTACACAATGATGGATCTCCAACCAAAAATGATAACCATCAAATCCTATGATAATTAGGAAAGAGAATCACAAGGCACCATTAGTTTGTCAGTTATCATTGGGTCTTTGACCCATGATACACTTTTCCATGTGCTTAATCTTGAGTTATCATAAAATATACTTCTAGGCAGGCCTTGGTTACATGAGATTCATGCAGTCCTATCAATGCGGTACCAATGTCTCAAGTTTTCCCACTTAGGGATGGAAGTGAATATTCTAGGAGATTTACACCCATATAAACACTAAAAACATCTCAAGGCTGAATTTCAAAGCTATAATTATCATTACGGCATGAATACAAGTTCCAAGTAAGATAAAGGAAAGGCTATACTTATTGATCCTTCACTAGATAATTACATAGATCCTAAAACCTTAGATTCCCTTTCCCACATGCCACCTCCTGAAGCTTCTAATCACTTCACCATTTCAGATAATAGACCAGGAGAGTATGTGACCCATGATACATTTCATATTGTCAATCTTATTTAGAATTTGAAAAGTTTTAGGCAATCTAAAGTCACCCCACATATGCATTGGCAACAAAAGAAAAAAGATAAGGGACCTATCACATTTGTACCAGCATCTGGCCTAGAATCTAACCCTCTTGAAGGGGATGAATCATGGTTATACAATGACAATAAAGTTGATTGTAATAAAATTACAAAGTATCCTATTCTCAATAGGATCATGAAGTGTCACAATTATGAAAGAAGAGGCCTTAAACCAAATCAACAAAGAACCATTGATCCAATTTTCATGACTAAGTATGAAAGAACTTATGGACTTGGATTCAAACCACCTAGGGGTGACCCCACATATCTTATTCAAACTCCATCACTGGTGACTAGTGATGATGATGTTGATAGTGAATCAGAGTCCGATCATGGCCTCACCTTTGATAATATAGTTGAAACCAATCTATTTCATAACAATGTCATTTTTACCCTTACCCTGACCATTCATCATAACCCATTGCCATTATATTATCCCCAATTGATAGATTAGGACCAACAAGAATCTAGTTTGTTGATTGATGATTTACGAAATGATGAGGCATTCTATGACTTTTTAGGCCTTAGAGACAACATTCCATTGGGAGATCACAAATCGACATTCTCAATCACATTAGATCCTACAACCTATTTTAGAGAGTGAGTGAACACCCTTAGCCAAAACAAATAATTAAAACATTGAGATCCCAAAGTGAAAACCTCTTTGAGGAACTTTTTAACTAGGGAAAAAGTAAAGATAAAGGCCAATCTAGTGTTGAAAACCTATTTCAGGCACCATTAGATGGGGGTGTTCATTTTTCTTCAAATTTAGACCAAGAAACCACCAATGATGAACTTACCTATGAATCTAAGTTCAGATTTGAGCAACAATAAGTATTTGCTCAAATTATTTAAGAATTTCTAATTATTATTTTCACATGGCTAGATCTCCCATTAGAGGACTCAGATTCATCATGCCTAGGAGAAGTTGAAGAGCAATTCCTAATGGAGGACCCTAACATAATTCAATAGTTCAAGTCATATCCTATAAGATAGTTTGACCCTTTTAGTCAAAGATACCATAGAGGTAAATATCAGGGCTCCATCAAACCTAAAATGGATAAAATTAGGCACATCCTTCACTAAGGAAGAACATGACATCTTTACAGATCTGTTGATAAAATTTGTAGATATCTCTGCATGGGCCTGTTCTGACATGCCATGTTTAAACCCCACCTTGGTTCTATACCACTTCATGGTTAATCCTAATGCCAAAATGGTAAAACAAAAGATACATAAGATGCATCCTCACATTTTTGTATTGGTAAATAAAGAGTTGGAAAAACTCTTAGAAGTAAGATGTATTCAATATATTGACTACTCAGAATGGATCTCTAATGGTACCTGTTAGTAAAAAACTTGAAGGGATCATAATATATAATAATTTTCAAGACATCAACAAAGATTTTCCTAAATATGATTTTTCCTTACTTAATATCGACATGATCATCAACTCCATGGTAGGTTATGAAATGCTTTCACTCATGGATGGCTTTTCAGGATACAACCAAATCAGAATAACACCAGAGGACCAATGTAAAATAATGTTCATGACTCCATGGGGAATATTTTGTTATTATGTAATGTCATTTGGCCTTAAAAATGTTAGAGATACATATCAAAGGGCCATGACTATCATATTCCATGATATGATGCATGATATTATTGAAGACTATGTCGATGACATATTAGGAAAATCAAAAACCAGGGCCAACCATCCAATAGTGTTACAGAAGATATTTGAAAGATTAGAGTAAAAAGTCAAACTCAATCCAAATAAATATGTGTTTGATGTAAATTCAAGCAAATTACTTGGCTTCATCATATCTCATAGAGGTATTGAAGTCAATCTAGTTAAATTCCATGTTATAATCGAGATGCTGCCACCAACCAATTTAAAGCAACTCTGTAGTTCGTAGGGTAAGATCCGGTCAATTTGGTGCTTCATCTCTTAGTTAGAAAATAAGTACCATCCATTTACACACATTTTGAATAAGGGAGTTACATTTCACTAGGATGATCACTACCAAATGGCTTTTCAATGACTCAAAGACTATCTTGTTAATTCACCTATTTTATTACCTCCTATTCTAGGAAAGCCATCCTTTTTATACCTATTAGCGACCGAAAATTCTCTAGGGGCACTCTTAGATCAACATGATGACAATGTAAATGAGCATGTCATATATTACCTAAGTCATACCTTGGTTACATGTGAACATAACTATGCCCCTATTGAAAAAGCTTGTCTAGCCATGGTCTTCATAACTCAAAAACTACACCATTACATGTTGAATAATAAGACCATGGTCATTTCAAAAGTAGATATGCTCAATTATCTACTATCTAAAATATATTTTCAAGGTATAATGGCTAAATAGATCATGCTTTTCAGTGAGTTTGACATTGATTATGTCAATTAGAAGGTAATCAAGGGACAAATTCTTGTAGATCAACTTGTTGAAGCACCTCTCATAGACACACAGCCACTCACATTTCAATTTCTTGATGAATCCATAATGACAATCATTAACACACCCCTTGAGGAGAAATCCTAGAATCTATATTTTTATGGTTCATTTATTGCACATGGATTGAGGGTAGGCCTATTATTTATTACACCATAGGGGGATCTAATCCCTAAATCATTCAGAATCAGCTTTCGTTATACAAACAACATGGCTAAGTATGAAACACTTGTTACAAGACATTGACAAGTAGTGCATTAGAATATATCTCATCTCCAATTTTATGCCGATTCTCAATTAATTATCATTTAGGTCATAGATCATTTTCAGACCAAAGATGACAAGCTAGTTCCATATAAATCCATGGTCGACACTCTTAAGCAATAAATTATCAATATTTAGTTTGAGCACATACCAAGGGCTAGTAAAAAAATTGCAGATTCCATGGCTACTATTGGTTCTCTAATTTGACAAACTAATAGAGCTAGAGATTATCAGTCCCTTATCAATAATTTGTTAGCACTAGTTCATGAATCTTCAACTATTACAATGATTTATGATATTGTTGGTCTTAATTCTATCTGGTACTTAGACCTTTACAATTACCTTCATGACCAAGTTCTTCCACCTAAAAAACCAAGACCTTTACTCATCATTCCACTCATTATAATCTACTTGGATCCACCCTTTATCATCATAGTTTTGATGAAACTTTATTTTGTTGTTTAACTTCAGCAGAGTATACACTAGTGTTAAGAGAAGTTCATGGAGTATGTGGAGTTCATTATAGTGGGGTAGTCCTATCCAAAAAACTCTTGTGTACTAGTTATTATTGGCTCATAATAGACATAGATGCCACTATATATGTAAAAAAATGTGACAAATGTCAACGGCATGCTAATATGATTCATGCCCCCAAAAAAACTCTGAAATCAATGTTGACACCATGGCCATTTCTACATGGGGACTTGACCTCATTGGTAATATTAACCCCACTTCATCTGATGGCCATAAACATATCCTTATCTCCATTGAATATTTCACTAAGTGGGTTGAAGCTATACCCCTCACTTATGTGACTAGAAAGAAAATTTCCAAATACATTTTCAACCATCTCATTTGCCACTATAGTATCCCCTCTGACATTATATCTGATAATGGAGGATCATTCAAGAATAAGAATGTAGACTAGTTATGTACTAAATATAACATCACACAACATTTTTTATATCATATTACCCTCAAGGTAATGGCCAAGCTGAGGCATTCAAAAAAATCATTGTCAATATCCTCAAAAAGATTGTCAATGACGACAGTCATGATTGGCACTTATAGATATTCCCTACCCTTTGGGCATATAGTACCAATCATCGTACCCCCACAAGAGCCACTCCATACTCACTTGTTTATGGTACTGAAGCTATCCTTCCCATTAAGGTCAAATTGCCTTCACTATGAATCTCTTTCAAGCATTTCCTAGATGATCATGACTATCAAGTAGCTCATCTACAAGAGCTATACCTACTTGATGAGAAATACATAACCATGCTCAACAATCTTCAAGCATATTAGAAATGACTCAAAGGCCACTATAATTGATGTGTTAAGTATAGATCATTTGAACTTGGTGATCTTGTTCTTAAATAAAACCAAAATAATACCACAGCTAAGAAGAAGCATAAAATAAAATTCAAACTAAATTGGATAGGGCCTTTCATCATTATTGTATATTATGGATTGGGACCATACAAGCTCACTATGCCAGATAGAGATGAACTTCTTGATTTGATGAAAATTATTCATCTCAAGCGATACTATGCTTGAGTGTTAAGGTGTATTTTCTGTAAGGACCATTTCAATTATGCCTTTTTATCACTATTTTTCTTTGTACAAATAACATCCTTATCCATCCTCATTATTATATCTACTTTTCTCTTCTAACCTATCATCCCAGTGTATTTTAAATCTTATCCCATTTTACCTTGGTTTTTTCCATTTTTTATGTAGTTTTAGTATTGAGGTATCTAATCAGTTTCATCAGTTGGTTCAAGTAATTCAGATAGAGATTGTATTTTGGGACAATATGACAAAAGTTTTGATAGTTGCATCCTTTGTTTTTTATGCTTTTCTTACCACCATTCTTTCTACTAATTATAACCACCTTTGGGAAAATTAGTACCATTGATATATGCCATTGTGACCTATTTATAACCACCTATGGGAAAACTAGGGCAACATTAAGCTTTGACATACCAACTTGCTACTTCCTATGTTGTACTATACCTTTTTACCAATTGTGCCTATTTTGTTTGAATTTATTGCTATGCTAGTCAAATTCCTCCACTATAAAGGTAGAACTAAAGTGACTTGAGGTCCTACTCTAAGACTATGTAGCAAATGCTCAATACTTGTTGAGGTTAGTTTAGTCACCCTAAGCCACACTCTCACCATTTTATGAGTAACCTAACCTATGATATCATCATTTTGTGAGCAACCTAACCCACACTTTCACTATTTAGTGTGCAACCTAAGCCATGTTCTTGCCATTTTGAGAGAAATTTAAGCCACATTCTCACCATTTTGCAAGAAACCTAAGCCATGCTTTCACTATTTTATGAGATTGAACCATTTAGTGTCTCGTCATTCTTGATTGAGTTGAGGTACTTCAAAAAATTCAAAAAAACATTTTAAAAACATTAGAAAAGAACAAAAACATTGACCACTTCTTTGCCTTAAGGATTCTGAGAACCCTTATTAAATTACAAGAAAATCACTTGTCATTTAGTTTCTCCATCCTTTTTGGCCTTTTCTCTCATATAATTACCATTTTTCAAGACTATTCATCTTCTTCTATCACATCCATTCTATTTTTTCCTTAATTATCACATTCTTCCCATCCCTAGGAGAATTACATTTGGCCTAAAGTTTTTTATTGGATATTACATATATGGAACTATGTAGAAAGTGTCCACTTGCCTAGTACATATAGAGATAGCTCAACGACCTCCTTCCTTTTCCTCTATTCCCCCATTTTTTTGTTTATTATGTTGTCACCTATTTTCTAGGTGCAATGCTTTTAGGGTTTCTATTGCATTGTTTGTTTGTTTGCTTATGTTTATTTATCTACCTATTTGTTTAGTTTTAACACTGTTACCTTGATTTAGTTTATGTGTGTTCATTGGGTGGTTCCTTGCCCACACTTACACTTGAATCCATCCATATTCATATGTTTACATCATCATCATGGTTTTTATCATTGGTGTCTTTTTTTCTATTGAGTATTGGATTACAGGAGTCAGTCCTTATGCATATTTTAGCCAAGTCTTCATGATTTTATAGCATGATGCCTACCAACATGTGCTACAACAAACCTTAGCTTCAGGAAGTTTATTTAGTAATGATGGCATCTCTTCAGTACTGACATCCTAATTCCATCCTCATCATATCCCAAATAGAGTAATTCAACATGAAAGAATTTCAACCTTTATTAGTTTGGTGAGCATCTCCCTACTAGTAAGTTGTTCCAATTCATCACTACCCTCTATATTAGTTTCTCATCATCCTCAACCAATTTTATCATGTTTGTCATAATCAAGGTCCAATGATTATAACCGCCTATAGGCAAATTATTTCATACCCTCCTGCCTACATTTCTCAAATGATTATAACCACCTTTAGGTAAATCATTACATTGTCACCACTTTATGTTTTCTGCCCATATAGGGGAATGTTATTATCTCGTTTATCTATCCTAACTAGGTTAGCTCCATCTTCTCAATGATTATAACCACCTTTAGGAAAATCATTGTGTTATCATACCATTTAGCCACTATCGAGGTACAATGTTTATAACCACCTTTTGGTAAATCATTATGCACCATCCCACTTGCATGCTTCTTAATTTTGACTACTTTTCCAATATCATTATGTTTTCACCCCATCATCTTTCCTTTCTTTGGTCCCCTTGTTTCACTTCTTATCGAAGGATTGTTTATTGACTTACTTATGGCAACCATTCCCTCGAGGGGGAATCATATAGTTAGTTTATCATCATTGCAGTTATAGGTGTATAAGACCTTTTCATTCTTTGAGATGTTATTATGCTTATATCTTGTAATGCCTTCCCAAATAGGGGCAAATTATAGACACCTAAATCTAGCCACTGATAACCTTTAACCAAACTTTTGGCTAATTTCCACCTAAAATACATAATTTGGCCTAAAAACATTAAAACACACTAAATGATTTAAAACTAACATATTCAAGTGTTGATTTTGGCTAGGGTATCCCTAAATGGGGCAATGCAATTTATGGGCCAGCTAACTTTGGTCAGATCATTCTGAGTCAAAATGTCAATTTTGTACCTAGGTGCTCTAGATTGCTCTTTCCTATCAAATCCCTTACATGAGACACGTGCCTTTTTTATTTGGTGTTGGTAACATCTTAAATGGAATAACAAATCTAACACATCTAACTTTGCCTTCCAATTCCAATCTAGTCAAAATTTAGACCAATAATAAGGCATTTTAATCAATTTAAGTAATTTATGAATAAAGTACTTAAACATGATTAAAATATAATTAATCAAAATCAAGGCCTAATTATGAATTCCATGGAAACTTGTTGAATACTTGTTTTTGGAAATGAATATTGAATATCTACATCATTAGGTGACCTCATTTTTTGGGAAGACATCCCTAGGCCATAAATGCCACAAATATCAGGATTCATGACGTCCATGCCTCATCAATGATTTCCATGATGCCTTTTATGCCTATTAATTTCTATTTATTCTAATGTCATGATGAGTATAATTATAAACTTAATTGCAAAAATTGAATTAATCCTCAACCACACATCTCAATCTCAGGATGGATGGTTCAGGTTGATTCTAGACATTCTCAAAAATATATAAATAGGGAGGCCTTACCACATCATTTCTAAGCTATTTTTGGTGTAAAGTTATAATGAAAAAATATCTTCAAGGATCCCTTAAAACTAGTGTTACCATGCCAAATTGATTCCAATCCAAGCCAAGCCATAAGCCAAAGGTGCCAAGGAGAGATGGAGGTAGCCAAACATCCATTACCAATGACTTCATGATCACAAAACTAAGCAAGCCACTACTACAAAGGCATTTGGAGCATCTAAGGAAGGTGAAGGAATTCTTGTGTTTTATTCCTTACTTTTTAGTTGTGTTTGTCATTTGTTTTTGTTAAAAATCTCTCCCTAGTGTCTAGGCCTAGAAATGTTATGATATTAGAGTGTTTCTTTCATTTTGTTTTCATTTTGGAACTAACAACATACTAACCATCCTCTCTTGAGTCAAATTCCTAGATCATAAATGACACCTAGAACTTGACACTCACATTCATGATGAGGTCATTGTAACTAAAAGGGGAGTTTTATCTCATGAGTGCAGATGGTCTTCAAAACCCATATATGGCATAACCTCAATGCCTCATGATTCACTTAATTCTAAGAGGAAGCATTATAGTGATATATGTCTCTCTTTGAACTAATTATAGAATTTCAACTGGAAGTAGGGCCCATTTCCCTTGGCTAATGGCACAACTCAAAGCTTTGATAGAAATAAACCTACCTTGGATAAGAATTATAATGATGTGTGGCACAAGGGAATGCCTTTCAAAGATAGAGTTTCCCCGTGGGTCCCATTAACTTAAAAAACCAATGACACACCTTATTCTTATAAAATAATTCCCTTCATTCTTGAGGAGTACTATGATGCCACATGTTAATTTAGTACCGCTCCTGGGGAAGCCAAGAACTCTTTTATGAATGATGAGTATGGGGATACTACATGACACTAGTGGAAGGAGTCGAGACTTAATCAAAAATTAAAAGGGTACCCAAGGGGAAAAAAGAGGCTGATACTTAACCCACCCAAATCTTCAATCTCAGCCATGATGAAAAGCTAACTAATTTAAAAACTTCAAAACATGGATTGATCTATATTTCTTGGTGACCTATAGGGGGAATCCACCTGTGGATGGAAGAACCCAAAAAATATGGTTACACAGACCAGTCAAAGTAAAACTACAAAAAGTGAGGCCCCAAAGACTTATAACTTATAAATAGTGACCTTTAAAGGTGTCCACTCTTGCTCTATAGGTTGAGTCTTATTTTTAAAAGCCTCAAAGGCTATGTTTAGATCAATTATCTCATTAAAGGAGATGTTGCTCAAACCTTGTACAACCTCTTGTATTTTAAATTCAATATGCGCAAGAGGCTACAAAATGGTATCTACTTCAGATATGTTTAGTCCTTGACCTAGGGACGTAAAGATGGTTTGGTCAGTATGCTTCATGAACAATAGTTATTTTATCTTGTCCTCTAAAAGTACCTTGTTATCTATGAGGAATAGGAAGGGGAGTCCTAACTGGACCAACTATTTAATGTGTCCCTTCATGTCTTGAACCACTTTCTCCAAGGCATTCATAAATGCCTTACATTTTTATGTGGCCTTACTATAGCTTAATAAATCATTAACCTTGACCACTACCTACCTTTTATCATCTACCCCTGCTACTTAGAGCATCTCATACATCATGCTATATAGCATCTGGACTAGGAGCTATGAATATTGGACCTTGGGGGATACAAAGGTGAGGACTTGATCTATAAATGTGCTAAATTTTGTGCTTAACCATTATGAGTCTATGATGAACCCAAGAACTAGCTTCAATTTTGAGGCCACATTTTTAATCCTCTCCTAATATGAAATATATAATTCTTGGATTTTTGGGAGGGTGTTTTCAGTCCAAGAGTGGGTGGTGAGGTCATTCTTCAATTGTTGGATCTCTTGGTCCTTGGTTTGGAACTCTTGATACAATTAATGCTACATCTATTTATGTGTACTAATAGAGTCTAAAAGATTCTTATGAGTCTAAATGAGCTCTATTTATATTTCCTATAACTTATTTTCTATGACCTCCTTTTCCCTTTTTAGGCCATCTACTTCATCCTTTAATTTTACTACTTAAATTTATAGCTAAGCTCTTTGGTTAGATTCCAATGAAAGCTCTCAGATGTGATGCAGATCTATAAGTCAGATCTCATCTTCATGAGCTTCACATCTTTGGATTTGGCCTCTATATTCAGGTGGTCAATAGTGGATTTAACTCATATTATGTTTTTCTCCTTCTCCAATCGATGGCCTACCTTGAGTTAGTCCATTATTATAAACTTTTAGGTTTCCTTCATGAGTTTGAACCTATCATGTGGCCTTGTTTGGCTGTGATTCAATCCAATGGCATGGATTGAGTAATTTCCTAGCTACATCTACTCTTAGGGATTTATTATTATCTACATCATAGGTACAATCATTAGAGATTATTATGTGGGGTCAAATAATGATTGCATGTGTGGTACTACCAAGGCCCTAGCCACTTTTCCTCTTCTATTTTCTACCCAAGCTTCTCAAGATTTCATTGCAATCTCTAACTATTGGTGGAACTATTCCTATGATTGAATTATTTCCAATAAAAGGGGATCCCTATGTCAATCCAAAAGGAATGGTCACTTTATTCTATGAATTATCAAACATTGTTCCCTTTGGGATGAGCGGGTAAATGGTCAATATGGAAGGTGAGAAGGGTGGGAGTCCATTAAGAGGGATGGCGGGTAATTGCACCATAATTAATGTACTTATTATGGATGAAGGTGGAGGAGTGAAAAGTGGTACAAGAATGGTGGATGGATAAGTGATGACCAAGGTGGAAATGGTATAAGGTGAAGAAGTGAATAATGAAGAATAAGTAGAAAGGAGAGGGTGAGAAAAATTTACCTTTTTCTATTTTAGTTATGGAGGAGGGCTATAAATTTATGCATTGAAGCTAGGCTAAGATGACCCTACCTCAAGTTTCTCTAGAGTGGTGTTCTCCTATTATTGGGGAGATACATATGGAGGAGGGAGATAAGATGTATGCCTCTAAATCAGAAAAAAATCCTCCTCTTTTCATGAAGGGTATCCTCTTCTTCTTTCATCAAAACCTCTTCTTCTACCTAAACATCTTCCTCATGAAACTCATCCTAGATATTTTTAAATTGCTCATCGGTATCTATCTCCTAAAAATTAATCTCCCTCTATCTATTTTCTTACCTATACTTGTAATATGCTTCCATTTTTTCCTTACTTTAGCCCCTCTGGAGGAGCTATGCTCTTAGACCCTTGGTCATGAGCTTCACAAGATCAAAATACTAGACTAGTTTATATAAATACTCCCATGCTTTGTAGGTGGCTAAGGGGATCTTTGACAAATCAACATAATTAATAATTTCATCTTCCATCAATGACTTTCTCTCTTTGAATTACAATAGGGTTCATGATTCAAGGGGGTGGTGGACTTAAGAGTAGTTATGTGGTTGATTGGATTATAATTCCATTGATCATTAATTTGTTCCAAGATAAGCTCTACCGAATTGAGCATAAGTAGACAATCCTATGACCTCCTTATAATTTTAATGTCCCCTCTTGAAAATTAGATGTCATATATGGCCCTCTTATTTTAGGTCACACTATATAGTGAATCTACCACATTGAGTTGGTAGGCCAATTCCAAGGCCAAGGTCTTATCTATGAGCATGCACAAGAGCCAAAATGGTTCCTCCTCAAATCCATGGACTCTGATGAATGTAAATTGGGCTCCAAATAAATAGTCATATGGAATTTTACATCTAGACACTCTCTAACAATCTATCATTCAGAAGGTAATGGCTCCCTAACTAAGGTTGATCAGGACTGGAGATAGGAAGCACTCTAAAAACTCATGATAATCCTACATGGTTGAAAGGATGTGGGTCCATGTAGAGATGGGGATCACTATATATGGATATGTTCCCATCTAGGTTGAGTTGATAGCAAAGTATGGTGAAAAAAATTGGTGCTTTGATAAAGGATTATATGGATAAATAAGGAAGAATAACTGAAGGTATTATAAGTTAAAAAATTCACCAGTTGATTATGAATAACATTAGCAATGGCATTTTCAAAGTATATCTTATAGGCCTTCTCCCTTCTCATCATCTTCAAGTGAAAGACTACACCCAACTAATAATAATGTATATTGGTGTTTGAGTCTACTCTGAATATGAACACCAACATAAAGAGGTCATCTTTCATATCTTTCACCATAAAGATTGAGAGAGTGATGGGTAGAGGTGTCACTTCTGTGTAATTATTATATAGATTTGATTTCAAGAACTTTAGCTTCTAGATATGAGTATAACATATAGTCTATAATCTTCCCATATCAAATATTTATACACTAGGATCATTAGGGAGTCAGAGCATCTCCCTCACTTCTTTGACAATGATCTCTACATTCAACTGGTGGCATGTGATAATGCCAGTGTTGGCATCATACCTTTCTATGCATAAAGTAATGATCTCTAGGCATAGGTTTATGAGAGGCACCATATACTATGATAGGTTAGAGCTCTAAATTATAAATTCAAATGACTCAAATTCATTTATCCAAACTTTAGTGAGCATGTGAGCATGAGTTCCCTCCCTTAGATTCTTAGTATTTTTTGATTATTTGGGATCAAAGATCCCATCTACAAATTTGAGGACCAGTGTGGGATCCTTTCAATGTCCTTTGGATACATATTCATGTTTGGTACCATGTATTTAGGCTATGCAAGGGTGGAAGCATATGATTTACTCCGTATAAATTATGGGGGAAGCTCTCCATGACCACCTGATCTATGAGATCTTTGCTTCCTAAGATGTCTGCTATCAGATGAGGACCTAGAAGGTTCCATATAGTAATTTTCCTATAATAATCCTCTCTTTACTTTGGAAAAATATTAGATGCTGACCTGTACACATAGTTCTTCGCTTAAGACTCTCTACTTATCTCAGTGCTCTTAGAAACTCTTAGGGTGTTTAAATACTTTGTTTATTTAAGAGAGGGTGTTTATTAGCTAACACTAATAGTCAATCATCATGCAACCTTTTTGACTTTGGTGGCCATAAATGAAAATGGCAACATGTACACTTGAAGAACCTCACCTGAAAGATTTATGGTGATCCTTATAGGAGATCATGTAATAGGGGCACGTGAAAATTAATTATAGGGTCTATCATAGAGGATTCACAAATATGGGAACTAAGGCATCGACACTTGGTGGTGGGATGTATATAATTGTGCCAACAACACTTATTAGCAAAGGTAAATAGCAAAAAAAAAGGGAAACTAACTAACTATGTACAAAACAAAGCCAGTAAATTAGTTAAAGTGCTTTAAGAGGATTCCATTAAATGGAATCTCTAAGTCATTTCCTTCTTCATCTATTAATTTGAATGCATTTTCTTGCCTATTTTTGATGATGTAAAAAGGTCCTCTCTATAGGGAATCAAAATTTGTGTGCTGACCCTAATTCATGGTCCTTTCATCATATTTCAAAAGTAAGTCTCCCAACTTAAAGCCTAGGTCAGATGAATTTTTATCAAACAACCTTTTAACCACCTTCTATAAAATGATCATAGCGCTAATGACTTTTTTTATTCTTCCTAAATATTGAGAAATTCTAATAATATGACCTCCATTCCTCTATTCTCTACTATTTTAGAATCTTTTAACATTTGTAAAGTGGGAATCTACATGAAAATAGGCATGACCACTTCTTTCCCATATACTAATTCATATGGGGACATTTTTAGAATCTACTTACAAGTGATTCAATTGACCCACAAAGCTATTTTTTGATGTTTATGTGATTCCTTCTGTTAGTCAGTGCTCATTCTCTTAATTAACCTTATGAGGTTCTTGTTGGTTAATTTGGGTAGCCCATTCCCTTGTAAGTAGTAGTTGGATGAAGTCTTAAGGAAAATTCCATTCTGGAGCACAAATTATAAAACCTTTGAATTAAGGAAAGCCTTTGTATTGCTGGATATGATTGTTTTATGAGGGCCAAACCTTGTTACCAATTCTTCTAAGAAGTTGATGATCATATTTTCAATTACTTCTTTCAAAGGAGCCACTTTTATCCATATTGTGATGTAATCTATGGCCATGAGGATCCACTTATGGTCTATTCTAGATATCGGATTGATCATCCCAATTAAATATAAGCCCCACTATGTGAAAGGATCATGAGTCACAATTGGGTTCAATAATATGGATGAATTATTTCATTTTCCTATAAAAAGCTAGCATTTCTAACATTTTTTCACCGCCTGATAGCAATCTAAAAATAGAGTGGCTAGTAGTATCCATCTTGAATGATTTTAATTGAAATTGTTTTTTCCAAGAAATGTCCACTTGGACGGGTAAAATTCATATCTTATGGGATTTTTCTATCTTGGTGGTTGTCAACACACCTGAGTAGTAATCCATCAAAGATCCTTTTGAATAAGACCCCCTAGACTAGTGTTTAATTAGCTCTTTACAACCTATAAAATCTCCTTTTGTGTGTGGAAAGGCCATCTAAATATTGACCAATTTATATAAATTAGGTTCTATTAGCAATCCAAGACTTGATAATTTTATACTAACTCACTAAAAATGTCTTTAGTGTACCTTGCTCATCTAATGGGGCATCCACATACTAAGCCAAATACTCATAAAGTCCTCTCCCTTGGATCACCTTGGTTGTTCTAAATTTTACATCATATTCCAAGATCTTAATGATCTAATTGGCTCTCTTCTCAGTGATTTATCCCTCCATGATGTATTCTCTAATGTTGAAATGTGCCACATATAACATTACTTTGTTTCCCACCACCAGTTGTCTAAATTTCTTAATACCTTTAATGATGGAAAGAACTTATTTCTCCATAAAATTATACTTAGTTTCGTATCCATGTAGGTTATTAAATAGAATGAAATATTATGTTTGCCTTTCTCTTCATATTATTTCTAAGTTAACATGGTTGTCAAGCTATGTTCACTCCCATAAACATACATGACAAAATATTTCGACAAGTTGGGATTAACTAATATGGGAGTGTTGGATATCACCTCCTTGATCTTTTTAAATGACATTATTCCTTCAACAATCCATTTGAAATCCTAGTCTTTCTTCAACATTAATGTAATTGCCCTTACCAACCCTATGAAGATAGATATGAATCAACTAACAAAGTTAATATTTCCTAGGAAAGACTGAACTCCCTTCTTGTTAAATGGTAAGACTAAGTCCCTGATGGCCTTTACTCTATTTGGATCAATAGAGATTCCTTATTTGGATACTACATATCCAATTAAATTATCTTAATGGATGTTGAAGATGCATTTTTTGGGGTTAAGGTATACCCCAAACTCTTGGAATCTTTAAAAAAAATTATCCAAATGATTAAAATGATTTTCTCTTGGAGAAAATCATAAGATCACTAAAATAGATTAGGATGATTTTATTAATCAGGCCTTGAAAATCTATATCCATGGCCCACTAGAAAGTAGCTCCTGCATTAGAGAGGCCAAAAATCATTTTCACAGATGTAAAGGTTCCCCACTTTATAGTTAAAGTGGTTTTATGTTGATCCTCCTCATTAGCCAATACCTAGTTATAACTTGAGAATCCATTAAGCAGAGAGAACATTTCTACACCCATTACTATTTGGAGGATCTATTCCATTGAAGACAGAGGATAATGATCTTTCATAGATGCTTTATTCAAGTCTCTGAAGTATGCACATAGTCTAATTTCCCTATTTTTCTTTCTTACCTTAAACTAAGTTGTATACCCAAGTCAAATACTTTATTGGGTACACAATCCTTGAATCAATTAATTTCCTCAATTATTGAGCCATGAGTGACTCAATTTTTGGGTTTATCATCCTTTGATTTTGGTGGACTAGCTTGGATCCTTTGATCAGATCTATGGTGTGTTAGATCACCTTGTGATCATACCCATTCAAGTCATCATATGTCTAGGCCATAACCTATTTATAATTAATACGTAAGGACACCAATCAATCCTTATCCTTTTAGGAAACTTCTTTCCCCACCTTTAGTTTTCTTTCATCTCCCACATAAAGCTCAGAATAGTCATATTTATTTGCAATAAAATTCTTTTTGTCATTCCTTACATCATTAGAATCAAATAGATTCTCTAGAATGATCAATCCTTTCGAAAGTTTATTGGATTTTAGTTATATGATTTGATCTCCATAGGATTTTTCAATTTTTAGCTATAATTGCTCTACAAATTCATATGACTATTGAAGAAACATAGCAATTTGGGCATCACTCTTAAATACCTACCAATTTTGATCAATATCTAGAATAGTGAGTCTGATAATTACTTACATCACATATTCATTGGTCAACAAATTGGTTATTAGGTCAAATTAAGATCCAATTACTATCATTGTCTACCTCCACATTTATGGACCTAGGAATGATTTAGATATTAAATGATTAAAATGTTTTGATTAAATCCCATAATTAGTGGTGGTAAGACTTCATGCAAACATTCATTATATCTATGAATCCTCTTACTTGCTTTACTACTAGTTCAAAATATTTGAACACCTTTAACTACTTCATACCCATGTATTCAATAAGGCTGAGGCCATGTACTAGGGATTCATACTCGGCTTTATTTATGTAGTCAAACTAGAAGTAGAAGGCCCTAAGGGATCTTTTCTATATGGAGACATCAACTAGATATTAGCTCTGAAGCCAATTTTTCATTTTGCACTATCAAAATATAGAGTCCAAAAATTGGATTCATTTTTAGGTTTTTTCCTCTAATCCTCTCTCTTCTTCATGACTTATGGGATGGCTTATTCTTCATCATGGATTACATAGGTTTTAAAGCTAATGGCATCAAAGTTTATGAATGAATCATTCTTAAGTAATTCATTTTTTTCACTCCTTCTTCCTTGAGCATTTCTCTACAAGTCATTTATTCCTTTGAGAAAGAAGTGTGCATCACTTCAAAATTCATCATAGCATCATTAGTTATGTGTTCCAAATATAGTAGCTCAGATAAAACCTTCATTTTTGAGTTGTATTTAGTTCTAAATATCAAGTCAGACCAATCCAAAGATAAGTACCTACCTATCTTGGTTGTAAAATCTCTAGATAAACATGTCTATTACCATAACTTATGGGGAGGATATGATATTAGGATAAGAATATAAACTTAGGGGAAGAGCCTTAATAATACCTATGGTCTGAACTTTATTCCCATCTAACTACATACCCCTTTATTCAAAGGTTCATATTGAAGTTTTAGTGCATCTACAATGTATTTGGGAATCATTGTAGTGTTGGCACTAAAATCAATCATAAAATTGTGTAAAAAGAATTTCCCCATAATGAGGATTAAATAAAGAGGGTGGGTTTTACTTTACTTACCTCTAATTTAGAGTTGATGAATGTGAATGGTGCATGGGGTTTTACATTCTTATTGGCTTCTCTTCCCTTGGTTTATGCTAGTTTCATAGTTGGGTTAGCCTGCACGTGATTTTCTTGGTCTTCCAATGCCTCTTGCAGTAAATAATTTTGCTCAAGGATAAATAAGAAATCCTAGAGAGAAACATTTCTTGGGTCCTTCTTCAACTACTCCACCACATTAAATGACCCTTGAGGTTGGACATTGGGGTCCTTTATCCTATTTTCTACAATTTTGTTCTACTTTTGATATGATGGGGGTGATGGTTAGAGTCTTGGATTGTTCCTTAAAATTATTTTAGGCCTTACAAAAGCCTCTTAGATCTTGGTTGATTTCTTCTTTGATCAAGTATAGTATTTTGATTAGATGTGCAAGGATTTCAACATGGGTATCTCATTCACATAAACCTCATCTTCAACTTCCACCCAAGAGAAAAGTGTATGTTCTGAGGCTATCTCCTCTTCTTGATCCAAGGACAGTCCTTGCATTCAATCCATTATGATAGAATTTGTAATGCTTGAGGACTAGTATCTATAAGGAGTTGAATCAAGCATGATTCCTTCTCTTCATTGCTCAACAACATTTTACTTTAGATTACCTCTTGGGAAATTATGGGGCATATGTACATTGCTACATAAAAATCACCATGAATTTGAGTCATCCACCAAGTTGTTTTGGCCAGTGACCAATTATCCATGTGAGTTTGGTAGGACTATTTACAAAGGATTAGGGATCAAGAATGATTTGATTTATAGGTTACACCTAATGATTTGGCCTCTACCATCCCTGATACTAGTTATGTTGATATGGAAATCTTCTACCTTGGTAATTTTGTAAAGGGGGATTTGAAGGCATAACTTGTTGCCTCTTGAATTTTATGATCTCATTTGAAAAGTTCCTCAATATGCTCTTTATGCCATTCATCTCCATAACTAACATGAATGAAGAAAACATGCTCATTTAAGTAGTTAGATATATATACATGGAAGGATATGATTATGAGGTAATTGGGACTTCTTCTTATGGTGGTAGTGATAGTCCTTAGAACATGGGCATCAACAGTCATGGGGGGAGTTTCCTATCATTTATCAAATTGTTCTCCTATCTAAATGTTAATTCATATGTATTTGATAGTGTTTGGCATCTAAGGGACTAAATCATAACAACTATGTTTGAGTTGAAAGATTTAAGGTAAATTATAATGGCTATACCCATGAGAGGTCAAGCCACTACTAGGATTATTTACTAGGTCTTATTGAACCTGGTATTAAAATTGATGATAGCCTCTTGTGGGGATCTTTTAATAGTGATTAACTATTGTAGGAGAGATGACTGATTTCCTTTCTCATTAAATTAGTTGAATAATCTATTACTTAATTCATCTCAAGTGGTGATGGAGTTGGGTAGCAAGGATCGATACCAATTGAGAGCTCACCCTTTGAAAGAGGTAACTAGTAGCCTTAAGGTTACATTCTATTCCATGACATGATGCATGGTAGAGACATTGGAAAAATCCTAACGATTTTCCACCACACTCTTGAAATCCTCCCCTATAAATTTAGGTAGTGATTTGAAGGTGTTAATAGGAATAGAATCCCACATAGATAGGGCTATTGGGGGGATGAGTGGTCTACCACTATTCCATGTTATAAAGTTCTTTGGTGATCTTTGGATAGCCATATATTATAGTTATTGTGTTTTTATAGACCTTGCAGTTCTTTAGTGAGTTATAGCCATCAGATGTGGTAGTAATAAGCTTGGATTTTGCATTATTGGTGACTTTTTGATGGGCCTCTATCTCATAAACTCTTACTTCTAATCAGGAAATTATGGGTAGTTTACTCCCTCCATGTGTGCCAAAAAAGGGAACTATTGATGCCTAAAATTTTTGTTCTTGGTAAACAACCCCTACAGGAAGCTTTACAAATGTCAGACCAAAAATGATATATGTGAAGTGGCCTCTAGGATTTTATAAGTTGGCTCTTTTAATAATTGGGGAGGAAAAGGGGAAGGAAGAAATGTAAATAAAACTAAGATGATGCACCAAAATTCTTAATGTACTCATTCCTAATATTGCATATTATATCTTGAACCCTTTAAAATATTACAAATAGTTTAAAAGAGCATATGTATTATTTAAATCCCTTAATATAAATAAAATCCAACACTATAGAATCAAATAATAGAAATAATAGATAGCAATTGATTCCACATAATTTGACATAGAACACCACATCCTTTTTATGATTGGGCAAAAAACAAAATACAAAAGGTTGAAAGGCACAGTATAGGATATTCAATTCTTCTCATGAGGGGAACCTACTAAGGTCTTTAAATGAATAATGATAACTATTACTATTTCTATTCAAAAAATAAAACTAGTATAATGGTTGCTCTCTGGTGATAGTCATGAAAACCCCTAACTATTAACTAGCTACCAGTTTCTTACAAAATAAATAATTCCCCAATATATAGGCATGACAACCTCATAAATAAATGACACCTATAACCCATCACTCATGTTCATGATGAGGCCATTGTAACTGAAAAGGGGAGCTTATTCTCATGAGTGTAGATAGTCTTCAATTCCTAGATATGGTGTAACCTCAATGCCTCATGATTCCCTTGATGCTAAGAGGAATCACTATAGTAACACATGTCTCTATAAAAACTACTTCTAGAATTTTAACTAAAAGTGGGGCCCACTTCCCTCAGCGAATGGCACAACTCAAAGCTCTGATAAAAATAAACCTACCTTGGATAGGCACTATAATGATGTATGGCACAAGGGAATGCCTTTTAGAGATAAAGTTACCTTGTGGGTTCTATTAACTTAAAAAACAAATGTTGTACCTTATTCTTATAAAGGAATTCATTTATTTCTTGAGGATAATTATGATGCCATGTGGTGAGTTGGTGTTTCTCCTAGGGAAGCTGACAACTCTTTTGCAAAAGATGAGCATGAAAATGCTATATAGCACTAGTGGAAGGAGCTGAGACTTAATCAAAAATTAAAATGGGACTTGGGGGAAAAGAGGAGGTTGATACTTAACCAACCCAATTCTTCAAGCTCATCCATGATGAAAAGCCAACCACTCCAAAAACTTCAAAACATGGATTGATCCATAGGAACAAGTTAAGGTTTATAAGTACATTAATAATCACACCTTATATCCTTGA
Organism: Torreya grandis; assembly: GCA_037957365.1. Classification (NCBI taxonomy): domain Eukaryota; kingdom Viridiplantae; phylum Streptophyta; class Pinopsida; order Cupressales; family Taxaceae; genus Torreya; species Torreya grandis. The sequence continues at coordinate 1,683,073 of JARHVA010001418.1, read as the reverse complement.
AAATATGGATTTTTTAACATTTGACCCTTTAATAAAAAATATTATCATAAATCCACCAATATTGAATCTAGGCTGAAGATGAAACATTATCTCACATCTTCATTCAACACCATACACAAGGGCTAGTTGGCACACAACATTCTATTTATCCCCATTTGTATAATATGAATGCACATTGTAGGAGCTATTATCATAATAATGACATATAATAATAGAAGGCTATTATGCCTTATAATTCAAATAAAGTCAATAATGTACTAAGTAGCAAATGGTTTCAACAACATCATGCACATGCTTATGGGAATTATGAATGCATTAACTGATAATCATTTCTTATATAATTTACATCAAGTCTCATAGCCATAGATGACATTGATCCAAATATTTCTTCTGTAAGAACTAGTGCCATTAGGCTAGTTATTTTGGAGGAGCATGAACATTTCTTCCACATGAATTTATGCATTAAATGATAATCTCTACATGTCATAATCGATAGTAGGATTCAAACAAATATAATTTTTCAATATGTGTCTCAATTTATTTAAATATATATTATATCACAACTATTTGTTATGAATCCAACATATAATATGTAAAATACACCATTTAATATGCCAAAAAAATATAGATTTCACAACATAGTACATTAGTGGACCAAATTCCCTAATATGAATTATGTTTAGAAATACCCTTGAGGTATATAAATACCACACAATATTCCTTCGTCACTACACTATTAGAGGCCTCTTAGAGGGAAAACCCTCATTATTAGAGCATACACTCCAATTAAGATATTTCTCCTATATTCCCTTACACAATAATGTGCACTTATTTATATGGATCATCTTACAATAATAGATCGATACATCATTAATACCTAAATAGGCCAACTCATTTCCTAGTATAATAAATATTACAAGTACACATAAGGATCCATACAATAAACTCACTAATAGGATGTGTGCCACATGTTGACATCTCCACCCAACAATATACATCATAATACCATCTCTGTAGGTACATTGCATTCCACCCCCTTGTCATTTTTTCCCTCGAAACACAAGAACAAAATATGACTTATTTATTTTTTATCATATCCACTACATAACAACATAATTTTTCCTCAAAGCTTGAGGATGAAATGGAGGCATGTCCATGCATCTGCTTCTTCTTTCTATTCTTCTTCCTTTTATTAGAAATTGTGTGTTTCTCAAAGCTTGAGAAATAAATAAAGGCTCATTCATGCATCATATTCTTCTTGCTTTTCTTGGATATGACCATGTACATCAACATTATTATGCACATTATTAATAAAATATTTTTATCCAAAGGTTTATTCTCAAAGGTAGAATATAGATCTATGTATTGATCAACCAATAAAATAATATAAAATGTAGACATATGATAAAATTATCCACTTAAGAGAATAATGCTTTTTGAAAATCGTTGACAACAATTGGAAGAGCCTCTTTTGATAAATTTGAATAGTCTAAGGTAAGACACATATAATTTTTCTCCTTATATATCTAAGACTCTTTCAAAATAGGACAGAATATATCATTGTCATCTAAGTGAAATAAATCCTAATACCATTCTCTCTAGTTATCCTCTAAATCAATCTATGCATTTATTTCCCTTTCATGTTCTTTTCCCACATGTAAAGGAAGATAAATTTCCTCATACCATTCTTTTAAATTATCCTCTAAATTGATCCATGCATCTATTTCCTTTCCATATTATAATACTAAACATAAATGGGGAGAAATTCTACAAAAAAATCAATTATTGTATCATTTAATTTATGCAAAGAACCATCAATTTCATTATCTTACTAATTTTTACCTAATGATACATAACAAATTGATTAAAGCACATGACAACTAAGATTTCTATGTTTTTCTCACCTTTCTACCATCTATTTGAGAATAAAATAATGTATAAAATAGATCTAAATTTTATATTTCAATTGGATAAATGGCACCTAATATTCTCATCCAAAATAAAATATATGATTTTTTTGAAGTTTGCATATAAATTTTTTTGTCAAAAACTAGGTTTTTAGGGTTAACTTCAAATCCTCATATCTCCCTTGATCATAATTATAATCCTTAGTGTGATCACTTTCAAAAACCTCTTGAAGTCTTATTTATATAAATGAAAAAAGTGTCTAAATTGGATGCCCATGTGAGGAGAAAGACTTTTTGAAATGTAAGACCTTTTTTTGAAAAAAAAATCTATAATATCTCTAAAAAAATCCTTCTTACTCTAGACAGAGTTATGATAGTAGATGTTATGAGGTTCACATATAATATCATAAATACAAATATATATATATATATATATATATATATATATATATATATATATATAATTCACAACACAAGAGATGTTTGGGTTAAATGCCCTAATATGAATTATATTTAAAAATATTCTTAAGGTAGGGAATACGATACAATATTCCTTGTGGGGAAGGAATTAATTCACTATAACAAGCCTCTTTAAGGGGGAAACATCCTTATTAGGTCATACACTTTAATTTCAATGGTACTCCTTCATTCCCTTGAACAATAATATGTTCTTCCTTACATAGTCCCTCTTCCAATAATAGATAAGTATATCACTAATACCTATATAGGCTGAATATTTTCCATATATAATAAAAATCACAAATTACCAATATTATTACATATAATATACTCACTAATAGTATGTGTGACACATGTCAACATCTCCACTCACTAATATGCATCATAATATCATCTCTCTAGATATATTACATTCCCATGAAAATTATAAATGTGACACCCAATAATCATTACTTGTGCAATCTAAATAAAGTCCCATAGCCACAAATGATAATAACATAAATAGTTATTATTTAATCACTATTTCCATGAAACTAGTCACTTATAAGGAGTGTGAGCATCTCTTCCACATGAATTTTTTAGTCAAAGGACAACCTGGCCATGTCATCACTGATAGTGGGAGTCAAAATTACATCATTTCTCAAGATTAGCTCAATGCCTTAAATTTATTATTACATCAAATTCATTCCCATACTCACTTAAGTGGATTTAGTTAGAAAAGGGTATATAGGTATGACAATAATGTACCTTCTTGGAAAAAAATTATTCAATGTAATATAATGTCACTTATAACATCAAGGTTTGAAAAATATTATTAGGAATAACAAACTTATTTAACCATGAAGTTAAATATCAATCAAATCTACATAAATATATCATTCATGTCAAATACCATTTATTCATCCTATTTGAGTCATTTTCTATAACTAAATCCACATTTATCTCTACCACTATGTGGGAGAGCAAGAAAGCATTTACAGTGCATCCTATAAAGACATCATCATAGTAGTAACTATTTGAAAAAGTACTAAGGTGGTATGGTGAAATATTTTAAAAACTAAAAAGTATCCCAACACATTTTTAAATAAATTATTGCAAATATTTTATTTGTAAATCCCTTCTTCCAAATAGTAATTTCTGCAATAAATCAATTTGGGATAATTATTAAGTATTATGCCAAATATAATAACTCCTTGATAGGGTAAATATTAATTTGAGCTATTATCTTTGTGGTATTATAATAATCTTTGATCCAAATAAATATTTGGTGTGTCACCTTTTCATGTATTACAACACATTCATCAAAATCATTTTGAAAAATTGACACCTTTTACCATGCATTGACAACCTCTTGGACTAGTTCCAAGGTTATCAATACTATAATAACATTGACCTAAATTCAATTTAGTAATTGATTTTAGTCCATCTAAAGATATTTATAATATATATTTCAATACATTAAAAGGAATTTTTTAAATGGAAGGTTATTCTTTTTTGCTTAACCAATGTGCTAGTAACATTCATGCACTTGATGGATGACATATTTCATCAATTTCTCAACTCCTTCACCATTGTCTACTTTGATGATATTTTTATGTGTGGGATATGATGACCAATATAAGAATCCTCCTTCTCTCTATATACTAGGATACAAAAAACACATCATAACATAGATAAATATCATAACATAGAGCCTATGTATATTTTTATGTTAGTGTGACACTACTTAGGGTGGATGTAGGGATAATCAAGGGTAATCCACACTTGATGTCTAGGGTATAGAGTTCCAAATATTATGCCTAGGATATCAGGTATGTTTCTAACTAAATCCCAAGATAAAAATGACATGTCAATGGTAAAAATGGGTATCAAGGATATAATAAGGAAACAACATCTAATAAATTAAAGAACAAGTATAACCTATATCCAAGATATAAAATAACAAAAACCTAATAAAATATTAAATGACATAATGGTATTTTGTGTGTGTGTGTGTGTGTGTGTGTGTGTGTGTGTGTGTGTGTGTGTGTGTGTGTGTGTGTGTGTGTGTAAAGTGTTATTGTAAAACCTAAGCACCATATACCTATACTAAAATATTTGATATAGATAACTTAAGCAAGGATAACAACATACATGTTATTATAACAATAAGTAATAAATATATATACTAAGTAAATAAATGAAATAGAATAATGATAGATATATTTACCTTTGGGTTAATGTGTTGGTTCATCAATATTCCCTTGGATATAGTGGCACTTTGCAAGAGATGTTTAAGGATATTTAGATACCAAAATCTAGTATTAATTTATTAATTATTACAAGCTTGACACACATGACTTGAGTGTATAAACAATGTCCTAATCTAACATTTTTTCACTCTTGCATGTTATCTTATGAGTAAACCCTCCCATTCTAATGTTTCACACCTATATAAACCTCACTACCTATTTCAAAACTATTAAATATAATGCATATATATCTATAGACCATCAATTCATTCCATTTGGACACAAGTCAAATTTGTTAGTCTATGTTAGTATCACCAGTCAATACTAACTTGATCTAGTTAGAACTAACCTTCTCCCACTGACAATTAACTTTCAAAATAAAATATTTATTATAAGGTCGGTGGCATGATAAATTTCCCAATTCAACTCATATATAAACATATTAAGGTCTTATTCAAAAGGAACTCAGTTCAAATCTTGTACACATCTATACACTATTTCACATTGATTAAATATACCATATTATTTCCTAATCATGAATCTATCACTAGAAACAACAACAATCCAAGTCTAAATCACACTAAATCTAAGTCAAATCAAACATTTTAAAGTATCAAAACCAAAGCATTAGCCACATATATATAATGAAGTATCACAACTGGAAAATGACATTAGGTAGGAGAATTATGTGTGGCTTGATTTCCTTCCATGGTGTATTAGATATGTAGGTAGTTATTAATCATCAAACATGGGTGATTGGGGTCAGCTCAACCCATTACTCTTTCCCAAATTTTGTAGGTTTATATCCCTCACAAGCACACCTAAAGTTTTTTTAGACTAGGCCACAATTGAGGATTGAGGTCTGAATAGAAATGAAGTAAAAAAATCTATAATATGCAAAAGAAATTATGAAAAAGTGATATAATTTTAGAAGTTATATCAAACATGAGCCAAAAGAATCTTTTCTCTAATAACCGAATGATTCAATTATTAACATTAATATCATTAGCCAAAATATATTTAGAAAATGTACATATATAGGTGGAAGATAGACATAATCACACATCCTCATACATGTAGGATTATCTTCCCTAGTGAGCTAAACTAACACCTTAACAAGCTAAACATGTGTAGGGAAAAAACCATTAAATGGAATAAAAACCTACACTAATATGTTCTAAGGTTGAGGTTGATTTATATATTTTCATGTATCATAGGGTTCAATATCACACATACATAGCATATAAAGATATGATAAGGTGACAATACATTCATGATCCTTCATTTTTACACATATTAGTACCAACTAATGCAGTGTTAGTATCACCTAATGATACTGACCTAGATTAATGGAACCAACCCTACATAGACAAATATATAGTTCGTGAACCTAAAAATAATAGACCTAATTTTAGCTAATAACCACTTCCAAAATATAGTCATTGTTATATAATCAACCAAAAAAACTAATATTCATCCATTGGTTGTACTTACTATATTTAGAATATGTCACTTGTCAAATCATTGCAATTAGTTTTAGTATTTTACATTTAATTGTATGATTGAATTTCATATACTTATATTTTAATTACTCTAAGAGTTTCTATCCTATTATTTTTAGTTTTAATTCTATTAATGCAAATTAGGTTAAAATATATTAGTCAACTTATACACATATCAAACCATCCTTCCAAGGTATTATATTTTTTGTCCTAGGGTTTTAAATCTCTTTTTTTTTCATAAACAAAAAATGTTTTCATATTTTATATCCTAGGTTTTCAAATCTAATTTTGATTTTCATTCAAAAAAAATCACCTTCAATATTCTATCTTCATTAGAACTCCTTCCTTCTAGAGTTTTAGATTTTAGCTTTAGGTTTTTATTTATAGACCCAAATTCTAATTATTATATAATAACACATTAATCTTGAGCATAAAAATTTAACATTATTAGTTAATACAAGCCATGAAGGTATTAATTTCATATTTTTCTACATAGATAGTGTATCTTATTTGGATCAATTATTTAAGCAAATGGGTCAAAATGATCAAATCAAAATGCACTAATATAGTTAAAATTACCAATGAACAATACAATCCTTCCAATCTTATATTAAATTGCAGATTCCTTTTGTTATCACTAGATGGAAAATAGCATACATGGCCTATTCTATTCCTCCTACTAGGGATTTTGTAATACATATTATCCACAATATTTATGGACTTATCATGAATGTTGAGATTGATAATACACATGAAATAATTAATAAGAATCAATCAGACACTAAATATGATCAAGAATTCATTGAATATCTTAACATGAATCCACATTATATTGATGAAATGTTATATATAAAAATATATGAATGGAAACATTTTTTCCAAGATACCACATCAGGTGTTTATACCACTACTACTTTCACTATCCCTATGTCTACACTTAGAGTGACTTATGTGACATCCACCTAAGATTTTGTAGCAACACAAGTCCTGAAACATGTTTCTATACCTATTTTTACATAGGAAACCTTTACCCCTCCCACAATGACTATGCATGTTCCATCACCAACCTCTCCTACTATGCATTCCCTTTACTTGACTATTATAACTCTTCATGTTAAGGTGTTGAATCTAGATTAAGGTGCATCAAGAGATAGTAATTCCATGGATTCACACACCTTATGTGACACATAAATCTAGTCATAGGTACTTGAAAATTCTACTTCGTGACACATTTCAAACCACATGACTTGAGAAAAATTACATGACTCTTATTCTCCATTCCTCTAATCCATTTAGCTATATGTGGGTTTAAACATCTATTTTTTGTTACTATTATATATAAATTCTAATGTCAAATGATTAATCTATCTAAAATGACCTTCAAATTGCCTCTATTTTAGGATAGGTGTCTTTGATCCTTCTAGACAAGTTTATTCTAGGTGGATACAAGTGCATTGTGCTCTTTTCCACTTAGTCCAATTATGTCCCACACCAAATAAAAGCTATTTTCCAAAATTCAAAACATCCTTTTTAGGTATTCCTACATGTTTCATAAGGCTGGGTAAAGGAAATTATCAAAATATTTTACTATATAAACATATCAAGAGTCATTCACTTATTCCATTTGATATAAACTTGATTCAAGATTTTACACTTCTACACATTGAGAAAATATGTCTTATTCTTTCCAAATTTAAATTCATTCACAAGGAGAAGCCATAATCTAAGTTAAGATCCTTTTAAACTAGATAAAGAGTTATAATTTTCAATTATCAAATCCATATTTTAGTATAATAAAAATAGTAAAATGAGTATGATTTCAAATTCACTCTAGATGGGAGAATTATGTGGGTTTAATTTCCTTACTTGGAGTATTGGATATGTAGGTAGTGGTTAATCATCAAGGGATGATTAAGGTTAGATTATCTCATTAACTACCATATTTTATTATAGTTTTTAAATCTATCAAGGTGCCCTTAAGGTTTAAAAATTCATAGAATACATATAACATTTTTTCTAGCATAACACACGTTGTGATATCTCATAATATTCAACTGACACAAGTGTAAAAGGCATAGGGACTAGATTTTTTCAATAGTCAATAGGGACAAGTCCATTATTAATAGACTCAATCACACTACACTTTTATCAATTTATATTGGTCATATCCAAGAATATTCCATGATTCAACCTTTGACCTATCATTTCTAAAATTGTGCTTTATCTATCTTTAGTCATTTAGCACAACCAATTAGGACAAGTTTAAAGTCAATAGAATTAAATTCATTTTGTTATCATCTACTTAAAACATACTTGTACAAATTTTTTTTTGATCCTATACATGTTACTGAGCCTGTATAGTCATCTCTTTCACTAATTTTCACTATCAAACAATCAAAACACTCAACATAAATTTATGTGTAAGTTAAGTATATCTCTTCTTAGTACTTTTCCAAAAACAACAATTATTCATATTTATATTTTTTTCAAAATCAAAATTATTGATTATTATACATATTTAGAATTCTTATACTCTCTAATTTTATATTTCAAATTTTATATTTCTCTTGTTTTCCTATAACCTATGTTTTGACAATTTTAAAGCTCATAAGAGATGTCGTTTTGGGAAAAATAGCCTTCAGTTTTACCTAATCCATGGTGTGAGGGATATTATTGTTAAGCACAGAATATACTGAGAGGGGGGGTGAATCAGTATATCATATATCTTATAAAACTTTCTCTTAATCAAATTCACTTAATCAAACATTCAAGATATGCAATAAAACTCAAATAATAAACATCACACAAGATAGAGAGAGACACCAGATATAATGTGGAAACCCAATGTGGGAAAAACCATGAAGAAAAATCTCAAGTATATGAATGAGAACCAACCCAAATAATATTTGCAATCCAAACTTGCAGAAGCACCATACCCCTTTGCCGAGCACCAACCTAGCTACTATTCATGAGCACCAACCCACAGGAGCACCAACCCCTTTGTTTATACCACACACCTATCTCTCAATGTTTTAGATTGAGGGTAAAAGCAGGTTTTGAAGGGGCCCCGAAACCCTGTTACAAAGAGCGAAAGAGAGAACGTCTAAGACCACAGGCAAAGCCTACAAAACACTACAAGGAAGTAGCAAAAACAGGTTTTAAATGGACCTGGAACCACCAAATAAACATCTGGTCAAAACCCAGAAATCATAGTTCAATAAACCTATCTCTCAATGTTGCTATATCAATAAATGATAGTTCAATACAACATCTCTTTCCTCTCTCTCACCTTTGCTCTTCTAATCTAGATATAACAAATACAAATCATATTCAACTCTCACAATTTCTCTTCTAAGCTAGATAATACAATTTCAAATCAACCTCTTTCTTTCATATTTACAAATGGCTTCTCAAGCCTTTATTTATAGCTTTCCAAATGACCTTTGGCCTTCCCCCTTTGTGACCCTTCAATACTCATGGAAAATGGTGCCAAACTTGTATGACCCTTCATATTCAAGCCTTTGAAAAGTCATGTGGTGACCCTTCATGATCAAAAACGTCCTCCCCTCTTTTGTCCTCATCTTGGTGACTTTTTGTATTCCTTAAAGTGTCCCTTCATGAGAAATTGTGCCCTTCCTCTTTTGTCTTCACTTGGTGACTCTTGGACTTCCCCAAGATGAATCTTCATGAGAAAATGCATCCCATCCTTCTTTTATCTTTAACCCATTGCTCTTTGACTTCTCCATGGGCCCTTATTTTGTCTCATATGCAACCAAAAATATATTCATTAATATTAAATAAATATTAACTCATGTTAGCCAAGATAAAAAACATTAAATGCAATGGGGCCTTTATCACCAATAATGCTAGACCTTTGACATCAATGACAATATTTCCAACAATCTCCCCCTTTGTCATTGATGGCAACCTAAATCTTGAAACTGCCACATCTTGTCACCTGCACATACTGTCATCTAAAAACATACAGTAACTCCCCCTTACTGTAGCAACCTATACCTATTTCTACACCTGTACCTATACCTGTTATTCTCCCCCTTTGACATCAATGGCAAAGGGCCTACTTGGAGCTAACACTTAGTTCCCCCTCAACTGATGTTGAACCTCAATGGCAGGAAGTAAAGGAAATTACTCCCAACTTCTCTCGCAGATACTCAAATGTGTCTTTTGATAGTGCCTTTGTGAAAATATATGCAATCTACTCTATAGTACTAATATATTCCATCTTAACCTGTTGATCTGCAACCTGCTCTCTCAAGAAGTGATATCTAATGGGAATATGTTTTGTTCTTGAATGCATTACTAGATTTTTCAAAATATTTATAACACTTATGTTATCACAAAAATGGAAATAGGTTCACCATACTTTACCTTGATATCTTCCAAAGTTTTCTTCATCCAAAGCACTTGAGTACAACACAATACTATTGTAATATATTCTGCTTTAGCTGTAGAAAGTGATACTAAGTTTTGCTTCTTGCTTAGCCATGACACTAAGCTATCACCAAGGAAGAAAGCTCCTCCAATTGTACTCTTTTTGTCATCTAAGCACCCTACCCAATCTGAATCTATATAAGCAAATAAAGTAAAATCTTTACCTGTGGGATACCATAATCCATAATCCAATGTCCCCTTGATATATCTAAATATTATTTTCACCAACTAAACATGGCTATCTCTTGGAGATGACTGATATCTTGCAACCATACCTACTACATGCATGATGTCTGGTCTTGATGCTATCAAATATAAAAGACTACCAATCATAGATCTATACAAAGATTTATCTATAATAGGTGAATCTTCATCCTTGCTCACCTTATTTCCTATACACATAGGTGTGCCAATTGGTACACAATCCTCAAAACCAAATTTCTTAAACATTTCCTTGCCATATTTACTTTGATATAAAGATTCCTTTATTTGATTGAAATATTTGTAAACCTAAGAAAAATGATAATTCTCCAAGCATAGATAACTCAAATTCTTTCTGCATTCTATCAAAAAAAAAATTTGTCATTTTTTTAATATTTCCTCCAAAAATGATATCATCAACATATACCACAATAATCAATTGATGTTCACCTTTTTTTTTATGTAAAGATTACTATTAGCAAATCCTCTCTCGAATCCTTGATCTTATAGGTACTTATCAAGTCTTACATACCAAGCTCTGGGAGCTTGTTTTAATCCATAAAATGTTTTCTTCAATCTACATACATGATGAGTAATATTTGAGAGAATAAACCCCTCAGGCTACTTAATGTAGACCTATTCTTCAAGATTCCCATTTAGGAAGGTAGATTTGACATCCATCTGAAATACTTTGAAATTTTTAAATAGTGCATATGCAAGAAACATTCTAATAGCCTTTAACCTTGCTACTAGTGCAAAAGTTTCTTCAAAATCTATTCCCTCAATCTGAGCATATCCTTTACATACTAATCTTGCTTTATTTCTGGTTACTTCTCCATTTTAATTCAACTTATTTCTATAAACCCATTTTGTTCCTATTACATTGTGATCTTTTGGTCTAGGCATTAATTCCCAAGTATCATTCTTTTCTATCTGATCTGATTCTTCATCCATAGCCTTAACCCAATGCTCATCATGTCTAACTTCTAAAAAAATTCTAGGCTGAATTTTATATAACAAAGATAAATTAACTTGTTTAGATTCACTTACCATCATTCTTCTGGTGTGAATTCCTTCTTTTATATCCCCGATGATGTCACTTTCATTATGATTTTTTTGAACATATTTGGATGGAGTCTTGGTTCCCTTTTTTTCCTTCTCCTTTTCCTCATCTTCATCTGATTCTTCAAAGCCTTCCTCTTCAATGATTTCAGGAATGTCTACTGGATCATTGATCTTTTGTGTTCCATCTTCTTCTATCCTGACACTTGCACTTTTAACAATTTTCTTGGTTCTTTTGTTATAACATTTATAAGCTTTACTTTTGCAAGAATAACAAAGAAATATACCTTCATCTACTCTAGATTCAAACTTACCAAGTTTTTCATTAGTTCTCTTTATGAAGCATTTGCTACCAAAAACTCTGAAATAATCAACTATTGATGGTTTGTCTTTCCATAGCTCATAAGGAGTCTTGTCACTATTGACTCTTAATAAAGATCTATTCTGAATATGCACTACTGTACCAACCCCCTCTCTCCAATATTTATTTGCTATCTTGGATTCATTTAGCATTGTCCTCACCATCTCCTAAACCATTCTATTTTTCCATTCAACTACTCCATTTTGTTGTGGAGTTTTGGCTGCTGAATACTATCTCTTTATTCCATGATCTTCACATAACTCAATAAATTGATCTGACATGAATTATTCTCCTCAATCTAATCTTAGACACTTAATCTTCAGATTAGTTTCATTCTCAACTAATGCTTTGAATTGTCTAAAATCTTCTGATTTTTTATTTAAAAACATTATCCAAGTCATACGTGAAAAATCATCAATACGTAACATGAAATATTTATCACCTTGAGTACTTTGATTCCTCATAGGTCCACATAGATCAGTGTGAACAAGCTCTAGCATCTGAGTGGTCAAGTGCTCTTTTGTTTTGAACCGCCTTCGAGCCTGCTTCCCATGCTGACAAGGTCCACAAAGCATGTTAGATGGCTTTGTGATCTTTGGAAGATTCTTGACTGCTTGATTTTGAAAATTTTGACAAGATTGTCAAAATTTATGTGCCCCATTCTCCTGTGCCATAGCCAAATTTCTTCAATCTGACTCAAACAACATTTTTGACCTTTGATGTTTGATAGCATATATAAGTTATTACCTGTTCTCTAAGCATCTGCAATTAATACATCTGAATCTTTTCTTCTAATTTCAAAACCTTCTACATAAAAATTTAGTGTGTGCCCCTAATCACACATTTGACTTACACTCAAAATATTATGCTTAAGACCTTCTACATATAAAACATTTTCAGTTTTAGTTCTACCATTATCTAAACTTAGTGTACCTTTTCTAGCAATTTTGGTAGTAGTTTTGTCCCCAAATTTCACTATGCCACCATTGATCTTCTTCAAGGTTATGAACTTGCTCTTGTCTCCTGTCATGTGCCTCAAACATCTGCTATCAATAAACCATGGTTTTTCTTCATTTCTTGCATGCAAAGCTGTCTGGACCAACATAGAACCTTCAGATTGTTTCTTCTACCATGTCTGAACCTTTTTCTTAATGAATGGAGCCTTGAAACTCTGGTCCTTCTTGACTGACTTGAACACACTTCTACAATACCGAGCTATGTGTCTGAAGTTGTTACACTTGTAACAAATTATGGTCTCTTCATCAAAGCTTGATAGAGGAGCAAAAGAGTTATAGCTTCCGCTTGACTCTACATGACCTTCCTTTTCCTTATTTTTGAGATTGTTAGCTCTTTTTCTACATTCTAATTTCTTATGACCATATACATTACAATAAAAATAGTAACCATAAAAATAGGATTTGTTTATGAATCTCTGACCTAATTGTCTTTCATAGCTTTGTTCCTTCCAGCCTTCTCTGTTTGGAATGTCCTCTGTATTCTTCACTTCTCCCCTTTTTGTTTCCTCTTGTGTAAGAGCTTCATCATAGCTCTTTTTCTTTTCAAAACCGATACCTATCTTATCTGATATTGCCTTTTAGATTTCTAATATCTTATTCAGCATATTAGTGCTATTCTCAAATTTTGAATCATTGACTATTTTATTATTGACTGCTTTCTCAATCTCTTCTTTTAAAGAGGCAATTTTAGTAACATACCTTTCACATTATTTTCTTGATATTTCCAACTGTGCCGTCAGATCTTCTTCATTTTTCTTGGCTTCTTCAAAGTGCACTTGTATATCTTTAATTATCTCCTTTGACTCCTTTTCATTTTTCTCGATTTGATGCTTCAATCTTCAATTTTTATTTTCAATAATTTTCAACTCTTCTAAGGCACACATGAGTTCTCCTTCCATATTCACTTCAAATTCATCCTCTTCTTCTTCTTGATCAACTCTTCTTTTGCTTGTAGAAGCACCTTTATGTATGGCCATCTTGTGCTAGACTGGTCTACCTTCAAGCTATAAAACTTTTTTAAAAAGCAACCTGCTCTGATACCAATTGTTAAGCATGGAATATACTGAGAGGGGGGTGAATCAGTATATCATATATCTTATAAAACTTTCCCTTAATCAAATTCACTTAATCAAACATTCAAGCTATGAAATAAAACTCAAACAATAAACATCACACAAGATAGAGAGAGACACCAGATATAACGTGGAAATCTAATGTGGGAAAAACCATGGAGAACAATCTCAAGTATATGAATGAAAACCAACCCAAACAATATTTGCAAGCCAAACTTGCAAGAGAACCATACCCCTTTGCTGAGCACCAACCTAGCTACTATTCGTGAGCACCAACCCATAGGAGCACCAACCCTTTTGTGTATACCACACACCTATCTCTCAATGTTGCTATATCAACAAATGATAGTTCAATACAACATCTCTTTCCTCTCTCTCACCTTTGCTCTTCTAAGCTATATATAACAAATAAAAATCATATTCAACTCTCACAATTGCTCTTCTAAGCTAGATAATATAATTTCAAATCAACTTCTTTCTTTCATATTTACAAATGGCTTCTCAAGACTTTATTTATAGCTTTCCAAATGACCTTTGGCCTTCCCCCTTTGTGACCCTTCAATCCTCATGGAAAATGGTGCCAAACTTGTATGACCCTTCATATTCAAGCCTTTGAAAAGTCATGTGGTGACCCTTCATGATCAAAAATGTCCTCCCCTCTTTTGTCCTCATCTTGGTGACTTTTTGTATTCCTTAAAGTGTCCCTTCATGAGAAATTGTGCCCTTTCTCTTTTGTCTTCACTTGGTGACTCTTGGACTTCCCCAAGATGACTCTTCATGGGAAAATGTGTCCCATCCTTCTTTTGTCTTTACCCAGTGGCTCTTTGACTTCTCCATGGGCCCTTATTTTGTCTCATATGCAACCAAAAATATTTCATTAATATTAAATAAATATTAACTCACATTATCCAAGATAAACAACATTAAATGCAATGGGGCCTTTATCACCAATAATGCTAGACCTTTGACATCAATAACAATATTTCCAACAACTATCCCAATACTCAATCTATTAGATATAAATATATAAAAAAATTAGTTTCCACATACCTAATGGTATATTAGAAATTCTTAGGATTTTATTTTTATCCATAGGAAGCCTTTAAATATTTGTTCTGGTAGTGCATTGGTAAGTGATTAGCCATGAGAATTTACTATGAATGTACCATAGATACAATATAATGTAGATATGGTAATATAAGAATCCACCATAGCTATTTCCCATGTGGTTTTGTTCACTATTTATGACTGAGATCAATATATTTGATAACCTATAAAAGCAAACACACCCTTGACTACTTACACCCAAAATATTTGTTTTAAAGTATAAAAATTAAATATTTTTGTTGAACCCATTTTCATTTATCTTATATACCTTTACATTCCACTCAATAATATTCCTTCCTCTATTCCACTAAGGCATAGTCATATATTATGTGTAACTCCTATAAAGCATATTCATATTCCTTTTATATCTTATAAAATGGATAACATATGTATTGTTTATCAATATATTGATGAAAATATTCATAATTATGTCCAAATTAAATATGATGCTAGTGATGAACATTATAACTAAGATAATGAAACTATGCCTGATAGTCAAGATAAACATGTAAGATCTAGTAAAATTGGTCCCAACAAACTTAGTGGATTAGATCCCATGCAAGTCAAATAATTATTCAATTTATTTTAAGGAATTCAACAATTTCCTCAAAAAGTAAATGAAGTTGTCCAATTATTCATAACATATAATACTACATGTTAAATAAATATTGTATCATCTCAATCAGAACAACAACAAGTGCCTTTCAAAGTTGTTAATCACAAACCAATTACTAATATTACTACTATTATTGCCTCAACTGCTACATTTACATATGTGCCAACATCCATAGGTATGGGAGTATCACTATGTCTATAATATATTAACTTGACTATATCTATAAGAGCATCATAAACATTTCCATTGATTACTATAGAAAGTCCATTTCAAACCTTGCCTAATGCATCCTCTCTTGAGTAGATTATTCTAGACCTACATGGTAATATAATATATTCTAATTAGATAAAGGTCTCTCTAAATTTAGTCACCCAATATACTTTCATATGTTACATAACACTCTTTTGGCACCTAAGATAGCCTCTTAAATAATACGGGAAATTTTTGTAGCTTCCAAGCCACCATTCTATGAGGGTAAAGGTGAACATGAGAAACATATATGTTCAATTCATACAACAAGATTATACTATGCCTAAAATAAAAAATTAATCACCAAGTTATCTCCAATAATCCTTAAGGATTATTCTCTATGATGGTTTTATGATCTCTCTCTTCAACCAGTTAGATCATTCAACCTATTATCAAATGAATTATTAGCATACTTCTCAATCAACATTGGTGAAAAGTTATCTTATGGACAAATTTCTAAACTCAAACAAGGATGAAATGAGCCAATTAGAGAATGTGTTCTATGGTATAATACCATGTTATCCAAAATGACCAACTCTATGACTAATAATGAACTATAAAATATCTTCGCATAAATATACTAGCACCACTCCATGAATTGGTTATTTTTTAAAAATTCAAATCTTTTGATGAGTTATGTCATAAAGTTAAATAAATAGAAGTTAAACTCATAGCATTGAATAAGATAAAATAAGCACCAAGTGCTCAATATACATCAGATTTCAAGTGTCAAAGTAAACTAAACTATAAAGTAAAATATAATGAAATAAAAAATGAAGCAAAAGTATTAGTTAATGTATTATCACAACCATCAAATGAGCTTCAATTGACAACTCCACTAAAGTGTAAATTTACAATGTTACCTCAACCACATCACATCTTATTATAGAAACTAATTGATTACAATATAATATATCTAACTCCATTTTATCTTTATTTGAACAAGCCTTAACCTAAGGATTTTGAAAGTAATGCATATTGTGACTACCTTGGACATATTAGACATTATAAAAATAAGTGTTATAGGTTAAGGCATAAGATATAATATCTTATCGATGACAACATTAGTGAGCTAAGAACACACATATAGGAAGTAAGACCACAATAAAATGGAAATACAAAGCTAAGAATATCTAATAAATGGAATTATTAGTGTAATTTAAGGCACATTGGCATCACATATAGAAATAAAATTTGATGATAATGAGATTAATAATGACGATTCTAATAGATAGGAAATCATTGTTAGAGCATACATCAACAAGAAACTAATCCATAGTGTTATTATTTATAATTTGTCATGTTATCGGTCAAATTTTCATCCTTTGGAAGAGGGTTATTCAGGCCCTTTCTAACTTGAGCAAAACTATGGGAATAACCCTAGGTTGTGGGTCACCTATGGCAAGGTTGAACCTATATAGTAGGTCAGCTTACTCTTTAATGCTCACCTAAAACTAATGTTAAACTAATTCTTCACAAGGAAATGGGTTAGAAAGGGAAAAGGGCTCCTAATAAAGTTAACTAGATTATGTAGCAAATAAAAATGGGGAACTCCCATAAGCTTGAACCCACACTAGATCTGTAGAGGACAATACTAGCTCACATAATCTCAAGATCAATCGGATTGTATAAGTGTTTCATGGAAGAGGTTCAAGAATCAATGAATGCAAACAAAGAGGAGTTATAATACTCACTAAATTATCACATTAATGGAAGAAATAACACTAATGTAGACCTAAAAACAAAAATAAAAACTCCTTAAACAAGGTTAGAAAGATGGACCATAGATGAAGAATATTATCCTTCACAGAATGCCATAGTGCACAGTTCACCAAACATAGATTCAAGGCAAAATATAGGTAAATAAATTCCTATTTTATATCAATACTGAGTTATTATAAATGCTTGACAGGGTCGAGCCTAATTAATATGAGCATATTTTACAATATCTCATAGAGTGTATCACTCCTCAAAATTAAAGAGTCCTTATGAGAATACGAGAGAGAGAGAGAGAGAGAGAGAGAGAGAGAGAGAGAGAGAGAGAGAGAGAGAGAGAGAGAGAGAGAGAGAACTTTATAATGGAAATAATGGTTAATATATATAATGGGAAGAGAGAGAGAAGGGGGAGCACGTTGTCTATGATCATTAAATGAGTTGTCACCTTTTTTTCCAATTAGGATTAATCCATCATCAATCAATTATCTTACATTTGTTCTAGTAGTCTTCAATTTATTCTCATTGGCTGAAATATCCACTAGAAGACAAGTTATTTTTATGATTGATGAGTCATGATCCTTTCAAGGAAAAAATAACTCAAAGGGCTTTGATCGGCATTAAATATTCTAACTGCCTCTCCAACCACTAGATCCTCCTTTAATTTGATTTTTTATACCACCCTCCACTTGTCATCTTCCACTTGGTCTCATTATCAGGATAAAAATCCTCATACTCATCGATCTGATAGAGCCATGCATAATTCTACTTGAGTGGTGGTTTGTACCTGCCTATTAAGGATGTGGCCATTTTGGAAGATAAGACACTCTTCCATATCTTGTTTATATTTTCACCTAATCCATCTTGGACATATATTAACTATAGATTAAAATCCAATCTAAATTATTAGTTTTCATATATCTATTATATCGATGAAAACTTATAGGCTATGTAGCCTAGCTCCTAACTATATTTAGGTTTAAATAAACCTATTCTACCTTTGAACCTTGGGAAAACTGAAAGCTCTATGTATGCTTAGGTCTCTTTTTTATAACTAATAATCAACCTTTGATCTATATATCAGGTCTAAAATACATATTCTATCTCTTTGACTCTCTAATGATAGATCCTAGTCCTTTAAACATCTATCTAGTTCAACCGAGATCATGTCTAGACTTGGTTCCTTTATTTTTTACCTTGCTCGAGTCAAAGATTACCCTATCAACCTTCATCAAAATTTCCTAAGATTGATATTTTACTTATTGGATATTAATCATTATTTATCCTATTTGACATTTTGACCCATCTCACTCCATTGATCTTGATCTATATGATTGAACAAGAGCCATCAATCTTGCCCTTGACTTGTCAACCTTATTTGAGCAAGTGCTACTTGGAAATCCCATGTTTACTTTTAGGATACATTATTAGTATGTATACTTAATGAGATTATTCCATGTGGTGGTTTCTCAAGCTCCTTGACCTTTTGACTCATCTCACTCCATTGATCTCCCTTGATACAAATGAGCACCAATCGTTGGATCTACTTTAGTTTGAAAATAAACAACAATTTATTAGGTCTTAAAATTGACATCTATATGACCATCATTTGATGTTCATGTGGATGTATTTGACATCCCATATACCATCAAATTTAAGATCTAATGTATTTTTACATTGTCTTAAAGTTGACGTCTATGCAAATTTATCCCATTATTTAACCAACTTTGAAGATTTATATCTTGAAGTGCAAAAATCATGGAGGGACTAAATTTGTTGGAGATATTCCTAATATTAAAAGGATTATGACCACTTGATCCACTACTTTTGGGATATTTATAAGTGCATTTACAAAATTTTCAAGTGATCTCACATGTTCAATTTTACATGACATCTTGATGATGATCTGGTTAATTTGGCTAAGTATAGGAAAACACTATCAAATCATCTAGGAACCCAACTTTGCACATGTCTTTATTTTGTTTTGCTTTGTCGCATGACCTAAAACTTAGCACATATCAACTTGGTACAAATATGAGCATACCCATGTTATGATTTTATCTTGGGGCTACCACATGTGAAGGATATAACATCATCAAACTGTCCACTCAACTTTATTTGAGCTCCTTTGTAAATTGGCTAAGTATGGAAACTTAGCAAATTTTGTCTAAAAGGCCAACTTTGGACCTTAATAACTTTTGTTGCACTTAGATGCATGTTTTTAAATTTAGCACATAGAAACTTGGGACTACTATGATAAAACCATATGATGAATTCTTTCTGACTTGTCCACACATGGCAATGATAATGTCAACAAATTGCTTAATCAAAATTTATGCCACTAGACCTAAAATGTCTAGATAAATGCAATAAAGAACCAGATGAATACCATGCACTTACATACTCATTCCAGTAACTCTTGACACCCCATAGGATCTCTAAAACTCTAGACCTATCCTTTAGAAATTGATACTTTACACTTTAAGTTAACTTAAAGTGTTTCAAAATCTTTATAAGTTGCATGATAATTTTGGTCCACTCATTCCATCCAAAAATTTGCTCAGGCTCTTTGATCATTTGACCAATTAGGAACTATACTTTTTTCTATACATCAGGACCTCTTAGTGGCTACACTACATCTAGGCAAAAAAAATTTGTGGGCCAAAATTGGCCAACATTTTTGGTGGCTCATAGGGAAGTATGCCTGCTATGCTTGAGAACCCATACCAATTTACCTTATCTAGTCCACTGGGTATGAAGTCTCATACATGTGCAATTAAGATAGTCTAAAACTTGATACAAGGTTGACCCTTTATGGATAACTCCTCTTGAAGCAACAAGGATAAAAGAACAATAATAAAAGCAAAGGCAAGTGTATGTAGGCACTTGTAAGAAGGAAAAATAACTAACCTACTAAATAAATGTATACAAAGGCACTTATAAAAAAGCATGAAAACTATTATAATATGTATAAGGATGTAATTTACAAATACCCCCTCCTAGGTTAAATGGAAAATTATGAATACCATTCACTTTTAACAAACCAAGATGAAAAATACCTTACTCTGGAGGTACTAGAATTGTTGAACCAAACATCTTTATGGCCAATCCTTTTGATGTGCTCTCCAATGGATAGAATGGAACAAACATATATCCAATGTAGACATACTAGCCCATGTCCTCCAAGCTTGTTTCATGTTAGACTACAGGGATCTTGCAACCTCCTTATTTGATGGCTCAATTTTATGTTATAAATTAAGCACAACATGTGATGGCTCCTTTAAATTGTTGCTTGGTTGACTGTCTAGGCTTAGGCATAAAAGTTCTAAGTTATCCCAAAAAGAAAATTCCTCTTGGTCATCCAAAAGAATGTCAAATTCAATACCATCTTTATTATTCTTACTTTGAAAGGGGCTATATGATAGCTTATCAATCCACCTAAGGCCCAACATGTCATTTTATTGTGGCTCTAAATTTTACCATTCTTCATTCTTGAAGACATTAGTACTACCTTCAAAGGACAATTCATCTTGAGATTGGTCAATTTCTTCAACCTGATTAGCAAGTTCATCTTCAAGATCTGTAGGAAGCATAGGCTAGTTTAGAACCTCTACCTAATCCATGAATTCATGGTATAGCTACTATCATACCTCATCTTGATCCTCTTTTTCTCTATTTCTTCTTCATCTTCATCAATAGTCACATCAAATGGAAGCTCTTGGGACTAGTTAAAATATTATTTGCTCTTAGCTACAATAATGGTGCATACCCCTTCAAATATGAAGGCATCAATACTACCCTCAGGCTCTAATTCATCAAAACCATGCCAAGAAGTCTAATCAAAACCTAACTCTTCCCCTTTTGAATGAAGTGGATTGTCTATCATGATCGCTTCATCATATACACTTGCATTGTCATCTTCACTCTCAACTTTGACTGCAAGCTTATCCTATATTATTTTTAAAACAAGTTCTTTTTCCAAGAGGGAGATGGTGGTAGGGTGAAAAAATTCACCTTGCTTGTAGCTTAGGAAAGTGTCCTTCTAACTAGGGACTTTAAATGGCTTCCTTGATGGCTCTTGAGGAAAGGAGAGAGAGTCTTAGAACTCTTGTACATCAAGCTTATTTAGTTAAACTATGGTTACTTGATTTAATTTTGGCACAACTAACTCCTCTTCCAAGACTACTTCTTGGACTGCCTTAACTAGCACTTCCTCCTTCTTTTTGCCTTTTTAAACTAATTTCCATTAGGGAAATGAGTAGGGAGTAGGCACCTTTTCTTCCTTTATAAGAGAGGGTGGTCTCACAAGTGAGGGCATGATATATCTAGGGTCAAATGTATTGGATAAGATCCATGATGGAAGGACTTCATGATCTTGAGTGGGAATGGGCATTAGGGTAGGAGAGGGCAAACTGATTGGCTCTTGGAAAGGAAAAGACACATAAGACTGATCTAAATGAGCTTGTTGATCATCATAGGACATCAACACACTATCTACATATTAGATGATATTTATCATCATATTTATGTCCTCATTCTCATAAGATGACCATATTTCACCGTTACAAGTTGACCATCTATCCTTGACCATTTAAATAGCACTTTGTGCCTCTTTTAGAACATGGATAGGGATGGTTGGAGCAAACTCCAAACCCTTACCAATCTCCTTTATCAACTCAACATATATTGATAGTGTTTTATTGATTCCTAACAAGGAGGTAATAGGATAAGTCTAGTCTTGACAAAGTAAACTAGGGTACTGATTTGAATGCAAAGGAGACTAACCTTGGTCATATGCAGGGTTAAGAGGAGGACATAGGCCATGGTAAGGTTGATAGGCTACTTAAAGGACACTTAGGGGAATACATAAATATTATTTGCTTGATAAGTGTGATGTTGAGGTAGATAATAATCATTTTGATCAAAAGGGTGATGATACATACCAAATGATGGTGATTAGGCACCTAGGTTGCTTACATCCAAAAGCTTTGGTTTGAAGTTACCATTGATGTTAACTAATTGCTTTTAAAAGCTGATTAGAGGAAAGACACACCAATAATATTTACACTCTTTTGTACCTTTATCCCACTGGGCATGCTAGAAATTGTTGCCACTCAATTTTTTACCCTTTGGAAGAGGGTTATTTAGGCCCTTTCCAACTTGAGTAAAACTATGGGAACAACCCCAGGCTTTGAGTCACCTATGGTAGGGTTAAACCTCTGGTTAGGGAAAAAGGATCCTAATAAATTTAATCAGGTGATGCGCCAAATAAAAATGGGGAAATCCCATAAGCTTGAACACACACTAGATCTGTAGAGGACAATACTAGCTCACACAATCTCAAGATCAAGATGATTGCATAAGTGTTTCATGGAAGAAGTTGAAGAAGCAATAAATGCAAATAAAGAGGATTTCTAAGACTCACTAAAATCTCACATTAATAGTAAAAAGAATGCTAATATAGATCAAGAAACAATATTTAAAACTCACTAAACAAGTTCAAAAAGGACTATGGTCGAGGAATATTCTCTTTCACACAATGTTATAGTACACAGCTCACCAAACATAGATTCAAGACAAAAGATAGGTAAAGAAAATCCTATATTGCATGAAGAGATAATTATTAAAAATTCTTGATAGGGTCAACCCTAATCAAGATGAGAATATTTTACAATATATCATAGTGTCTCACTCCTCAAAATCAAAGTCTTTGTCAGAATCTAAAAGAAAGAGAGAGCTTTACAATGGAAAGAATGGGTAATACTGAGAAGGGGAAGAGAGAGATAAGGGGGATCATGTTGTCTATGATCATTATATTAGTTATCACCTTTCATTCCAATCAATACTAATCCATCATCAATTAGTTATCCCAAATTTGCTCTAGTAGTCTTCAATTTATTCTCATTAGCTGAGAGATCTAGTAGAATACAAGTGCTTATTTTTCATGATGAGTCATGATTCTTTCAAGGAGAAAATATCTCTAAGGTATTTGATCAGCATTAAATATTCTAATTACCTCTCCAACCACCAGATCCTCCTTTTCTTTGATTTTGCATGCCACCCTCCATTTTTCATCTTTCAATTAGTCTCATTATGAGGACAAAAATACTCATGTTCATGGATCTAATAGAGCCATGCCAAATTTTACTTGAGTGGTGGTTTCAACTGTTTGTCATGGATGTGGCAATTTTAGAAGATAAGACATTCTTCCATATCTTGTTTATATCTACACCGAATCTAACCTAGACATATATTAACTATAGATTGAAAACCAATCTAACTTGTTGGTTTTCATATAGCTATTATATTAATGAAAACTTATAGGCTACATAGCCTAGCTCCTGGACTGTATTTAGGTTTAAATAAACCTATTCTACCTTTGACCCTTGGGAAAACTAAGATATTTATATATATGCATAGGTATCTTTTTGATAACCAATCATCAACCTTTGATCTATATATTAGGTCTAAAAGACCTATTCTATCTCTATAACTCTCTAATGGTAGAGCCTAATCCTTTAAATGTCCATCTAGTTCAACCTAGATCATGTCTAGACTTAGGTCCTTTTTTTTACCTTTCTCAAGTCAAAAACTACCTTATCGACCTTCATCAAAATATCTTGAGCTTGACCCTTTGCTTATTGGCTATCGATTATGACTCAGCTTGTTTGACATTTTGACCCATCCCATTCCATTGATCTTGATATGTGTGATTGAGCAAGATCCATTGATCTTGCCCTTGACTTGTCAACTTTATCCAAGCTGGTGCCACTTGGTAGTCCTACATTTACCTTCAAGATCCATTGTTAGTATGTTTGCTTTATGTGCTTATACCACATGGTGGATTCTCAATCTCCTTGAAATCTTGACTCATCTCATTCCATCGATCTCCATTGGTATGAATGAGTGACAATCATTAGATCTACTTTAGTTTGAAAACAAATGGATATTTACCTAGTCTTAAAATTAACATCCATACACAATCATCATTTGACATTTGTAACATCCCACAGACCATCAAATTTAAACTCCAATGTATTTTTTTAGTGGATTAAAGTTGACATCTATGCAAATGTATCCCATTATTTGACCAACTTTGAATATTTATATATTTAAGCACAAAAATCATGGAGGGACCAAATTTTCTAGAGATGTTCCTGATATTAAAAGGATTGTGCCCACTTAATATGCTAGTTCTAGGAGATTTTTAAGTGTGTTTCTAAAATATTTAAGTGATCTCACCTATGAAATTTTACATTATGCCTTGATGATGATCTGATTCATTTAAATAAGTATGGGAAAACACTATCAAACTATCTAAGAGCCCAACTTTTCACATGTATATCTTTTGCTGTACTTCATCGCATGACCTAAAACTTAGTGCATATCAAATTGGTACAAATTTTAATATACCCAAATGATAATTTTCTCTTGAGTTTGTCACATGTGCAAGGTATATCATCATCAAACTACCCACTCAACTCTATTTGAGCTCCTTTGTAAATTGGCTAAGTATGGAAACTTAGTGAATTTTGTTTGAGAGGCCAACTTTGGACCTCAATAACTTTTGTTACACTTAGACACATGTCCTAAAATTTAATACATAGTAACTTTAGACTAATTTTATCATAACCATATGACCAATTCTACCTAAATATTCCACATGTGACAATGATAACATCAACAAATCACTTGCTCATAATTTTGGCCACTAGACCCAAAATGCCTAGATGAACACAATGAAGAACCAAATGAATACCATGCACTTCCATACTCTTTCCAGGAACTCTTGACACCCTATAGGGTCTTTGAAACTCTAGACCTATCCTTTATAAATTTAAAATTTACACTTTAAGTTAACCTTAAAATGTTTCAAAATATTTATAAGTTGCATGATCCTTTTGGTCCACTCATTCCATCTAGAAATTTGCTCAAGCTCTTTGATCATTTGAATAATCAATAACTCTAATTCTTTCTCTACATAAAGACCTCTTAGAGACTACATTATATCTAGGTAATTTCATATGTGGGCCAAAATTAGCCAACAAGTCAAGTGAAAATGCTTTTATTATGACACTCCTTCATAGTTTTAGGTTCATAGAGTAATATTCACAAGCTACATCATAAGTATTCAAAGCATTGAATGATCATATATAGAACACTCTTGGGCATAGAGTGTTACCACTCCAATTTGGTTTATAAATAGTGGAAACTCCATTTCTAGTCTTACCAAGCATAGGAGTCTCTAACATGTTATTAATATGTCCTTGGATATAAAAACTTCATGCATTATCTTTTACATTGCATAAATGTTTCAAATACATACATTACAATAAAGTGGTAAAATTTCTAAGAATATAATATGAGTACCCTCTATAATCATTAGTAACTCCTCCTCCCCCACCACCACCACAATTGGTTATGGGACCGATTCAATAGAAAAATGCAAAGATAATTAATGCACCCATTCAAGATCGTAGTCAAAACCTAGTTGTAACACCTATACAGAATATTTATATATAGCCAATTCAAAATAAAAATTCTACCTTCCAAAGGAACAATCCTCATATAAAATAATTAGTCAAAGTCCAAATAAATAAAAATATTCTATAGTGCATCCTAAATCAATCCATCAAATAGTTCAACATGTTCCATAGTGAACACAAGAAGTAAGACAATCTCTTAAGGTTTCACTAAGTCCTACGCCTTCTCCATTTATAAATGTGGTATTAAATTTTTTAAGTAATGAATAGGATATTTACACTAAAACATTTGATGCCTTTTTATATTCAAATTCACCTACATGTAACACTTTTCAAAAATTAAAATTCACCTTCAACATACTCAATCCAATAATACACTATGGTATTCCCACCACTGGGATCATAAGATAATATCCTTTCAAATATAGAAAAAATAAAAACTATAAAAATTAAATATTAAAACAAAAAATATTGTAAAAATACATAATCATTTAAAATATTCTCAGGGAATCAAAAATCAAGACCTAAGATTGACAAAAGTTACTAGTTTACATCTTTGCATATTTTTTTATCAAATATTTGTAGGTATCATATTTTTTTCAAACATACATGCATTTCATGAGGTATATGAGTGTGATGCAAGACATACATTCTTATATTTTGGACTCCTTTCTATAAAATGGCATGCTTATGTTGGTGGCATCTAATTATACAAGTTACATAATAGGGTATATCTTTCTATGACCTCAAATACAATATAAGCAACATATTTATTTTATCAAAATTAGAGATTAAGAGGTATTCATCTAATTAAGATAAATTGTTGAGTAAATTATAATATATGTTATGATCACACATAAATTAATTGGAACATAATATTTTTAGTAATATTTTAAAAGAGTAAAATACTAATAAATGGATGAATTAGCTAGAAATTGGGTCTACAGGATTACAATAATGACTATGAAATTGAATTTAGAACTGTGTTATGGTGTTTTGAACTAATAATAGGCCTCCACATTATCCTATGATAAGGTTACATTGTTTGGACTAAGTCATCCATCATTATTGTTTTTAGAGTGCATCAGCATATTTTAGGGTTTTTTCCTCTATGTGAATTATGTTAGATGTGTATTCACCTATATATCTTGTGTGTATATGCATAGATTATTTTAATTCATTATGGGAGACATTTTGGACCTTCTTATTCACTTCAATGCCCTAGTTCAATGACATGATGGAAACAAATGTAGTAAAATGGAGGAATAGCATTATGGGTTTGGGTTGTCCTTAACATCAATACTCCATGTACCGAGCATTTCCTATATACCAATACTTAAAAGAAGGATCAAACTCTATGTATTTATCCCATTTTATGGTGGTGTGTGTGAAATACTAGTCAAATTTTATCTGTTGGTGTAATTGTGTGCTTGAATAATTAATTATGACCTTGCTATTATATTCATTCCTATCTCATGGATACTTAGGTTGTATTGACTCAAAATACATTATTTTAACATTAAAAGAGTGGTCATAAATACATTTTTATCATTAAATGATAATTTTAAGGACTACATTCTCCCCTATATTCTAATAATTCAAAAAATAAAAATTACTAGAGTAAAATTATGAGCGGTATACTTGAGCTTACCTATGAAAAATATTTTTGAATATAGATCACATGCTAAAATGTGAATCATACAAACCTATAATGAAACGTGTATAAATTAGTCCTTATAGGATGAAAATATGAAATTAAATACATATAACTTATAGATCAAATAATAAGGAACAAATGTACCTTTTCATGTATGCAAACCATTATCTCTTCTGGTTCAAAATTGGTAACTGGACAGGGTGGAACCCTTGGATATTTCTTTGTTGAAACACTTGGATTTGCCTATACATGCCATAATCCTCATTGGTAATATAATTTGTGATTAAAGACTCAAGATGCACTTTAATTCATCATAACACAACTCAAGGTATCATAGTAGCTTGGAATCCTTGTAAGAATTTTCAATAGATCATTTTATTGCAAAAACTAGTGAAAAAATCTAAATCAATTGCTACATATGACATAAGATTAATTCTAGTGTAAAATAGGTGAAATGATAGGGAAAAACTAGTGCAAAAATAATATTAACATAGTTACATGTATATAACGTAGCGAATGACATGAATTTTTAGTCCTATAGAAACTGGTACAAAAGTGAGTAAGATAGTGATCATGTGTTGCACACATGCCCCTAATTTCATATATGAGTATATTGATTTTTATAATTGAGTAAAAACATATGTAACATTATGTAATAATTATCACATAATATTCCCCCAATCTGAGTGAAGTTTCTAACAATCTTGTGTAAAAATCTAAAATCATTTCTCAGTAACCACTAAAGACTATTCTCTAGACTACGTATGATTGTGAAATTATAGAAAAATATTTTTTCTAATTTTCTGGTCAAATTTGCATTATTATAGATAATATTAGTAATGTTCCATTGTCTAAATGGTGTGGTGTTTTCTGAATGAACTTTCTATTCAAAAATTGAGTATGCACTATAATTAACTAATCAAGTACTATTTTTTTCTATGAAGTGGATTTTTTAAGCTTAGTTTCTAAGACAAGTCACTATATATGCCCCCTATTTTAAGTTTATTTATGAATGTTTCACCATAATTTAGTTCAAAATAAAAAATTATCCAAATTATGTTATATAAGGATTTAAATATTGAGTAATAATGATAACATTGGAGATCATGGTATCATATTAATAATCTAAGCAAATAGTAATGTATGATACATGTAAATAAAATCATACATAGTGTCAAGGGTCTAGATAGATGTTATTAATACTGATCCAAAACTTGAAAGTTTTGGTTGAAAGAAGAAACAAGAACAAAGCAATTCAAATAATGCTATCTTTGAGAAGAGATGTTTTATTGATCAAATTTGCAGACCTAAACATATGCTTATCTCTGAGAAGAGATGTCTGATTTCAATTTTGGGTTACATATTCATTTATACATATTTTTAAGGTGTGGGGAGGATGGGTAAAGTCACCAATCTTGAGGTAGATGAATTGGTTCGACTTTCACAATTTACAACAATACATAATTCAAGGAATTACTATTTTT
Organism: Torreya grandis; assembly: GCA_037957365.1. NCBI lineage: Eukaryota > Viridiplantae > Streptophyta > Pinopsida > Cupressales > Taxaceae > Torreya > Torreya grandis. The sequence continues at coordinate 1,653,500 of JARHVA010001418.1, read as the reverse complement.
AGAAACTTACTATTTTTAGACTGCACTACTAAAATTGAAATTTGAGACACTTACGTTGGGTTTTATGGGGTCAAACTTCATTTATCATAGCTCCATTCCATCTCACGATGTTCCCATAATTATTATATTTCCAACGGTTCAAATGGAAAGTCAATTGGAGCTACGGTGCAAAAGTTATGGTTCCCAAAAGTTCTATCATCAATTGGGGTGGACCCATCACCCAAATTGTCATCTGAATTATTGTCTGGATCATAATAAGAGATGAATTTACTAATGATCATGTAATGAGTACTTTATATTGATCTATAACTAATCAAGTAAAATGTATGATAATGATCATGGCATTATCAAACTAGGTAGATGCATGATATCCATCATGGCATCAAAAATTGAACAAGTAATAGTAAACAAGATTCATGGCCATGATGTATGCATAAAGATAACACAAATAATCACATAAAATATGTAATAATTACAAGGGTATGGATACAAGGGACATGTTCAAATGTCACTCAGATGTATTTAAACACACAATAAGTCTTGGAGATGCAAATAAAGACATGTTCAAATGTCCACAATCAATAAAATTGATTAAACACAAAGCATAAAGTAAATAAACAAACATGATAATCATGAATGAATAAGTGAAATTTATCTATGTAAGAAATTTGTAACATTAGTGTGTTCAGTAACTCATAGATCCAGTGAGATATCTATGTGCAAGTAAGTGGGCAAATATGAAGATATTTATGCAATGTACTATAATATAGTATCAATAAAATGGATAGTCATAAAGTGATAAAACCTATGTAAAATAAGCCCCCATTAAACTTGGTGTGATACATATAAGTTGTATAAGGCCTATGACCATTTTATATATGATAAATTAGAGCATATGTTCACTAGGACAAGTCCACTAGAATTGGACAAGAGCATAGAGTATTACTATCTAGATTAGTGAGATTTTGTTTGTGTATGCTTTATGGGTCTAAAAAAGTATTACCACCTACAAATGAATTATAAAGTGATAATTTTTATGTTATATAACTCACTCAAGTATAGTTTTGAATCATGTTTAATATAAAACTAGATATAGAGAATTATTATACATATTGAAGCATAAATCAACAAATGTAAATGAAATACACATATCATGCATAGGGATTAATTTTTTGAAATTTTTAATAAATATAATATTTTTGAATATATGTGACAATTTAAACATCTAACAACACATCCAATGGATGTGGACAATTGAACAATGGATTTGGTGGAAGATTATTGACTTATGGATATTGAATCATTTTAAATTTTCATATATCATTTTCATTATGATCATCAAACCACTCATGATTTATAAATTTATATTTGATTTTTTGCATTTTTATAAATCTTATGCATGTGAATAACATGTTTCTCTATTCTATAGGAAGCCTTATATGTTATTTTAATAAAAATAAACTTTAAGCTTTACTTATCATTTCTGAATCTACAATTTTCATCAATATTGTCATGGATAATACAAATCACAATATCCTCAAATTTGAATATAATACAATGTTTTAACTTGCCAAATGTAGATTCCATTTATTACAAACATTGTTCACCAAGTGTAGCACTTATCTAATTTCATGTTTTGATAACAAAAAATAGTGTGTCCATAAATTTGGGACCACATGTGATTGGTACTGTAATATGTCCTATTTAATATTTATAAATATATAGATTTTTTAAATTTGTCTTGATCTTAACCTATGTGCTAAATAATTTCAAATGTACATACAATTGGCTATGTTTCTTCATCAATTTTCATGAGTTATGTATATTCATTCTTAATAAAAACCTAAATATTCAAAGCATTCCTTATTGAATGCTTATAATTTATGTATATTTGACCCTTATTCTAAGTTGTAGTAGTTGGTAGTATCGGTTGTGTAATATGAATAGTGGTTATATCCTTATTTTTATTAAGAAATGTTGTAGTGTTGAAAAAGTATCAGTAGCATGCCATGTTATTATGTTAAAATGACAAAAGGGTTCTCCCTCTTGATTAGATAATATGTTAGTATATATATATGCCTTATTTTAGGTAAAACCTTTCATTCCTATTCAAGTTACATTTGTAGTATAACTTGTGGTCTATCTTGTGCATTGTTAGTTTCTAATGTAATAACCAGTTATATATCTATGGTCTCAGCATTATTTAAAGAAACTACCAAAGGTGACGAATTTATACATGTAATGCATTTATCAATGCATTGTGCCTCTTACTCTATAGTAATGCTAGACTTGACAAAGATGTTAGTCCATGGTACACTTTATAAAGTAGTGCTCTATTTAGTATCTATATTTCAATAAGTATTATTTCCTCTATCAATATCTAAAATCATTATTTTCCCTGTATCTAGGATCTTGTGAATTATTACATTTAAATCATCTCTATATTCATCTAGGGAAATTAGGGGAAATTTTAACCACATAAATAATAATCCATGTTCATTTGTATTGTATTTTTATCATTAGAATAACTAGCATCATAATCATCATTAGTTTACTATATGGATATAAAATTTGGATCTTATGCATTTATTAATAAAGGTAATTCATTTACATCCTCTTCTTTTTTTACCTTTCTAGGTGAATGTTGATGTTCTTAAAAATATATAGATTGTAATGTTAGCTCATTTTTACATCATTCACCAACCTCATAAGTATGAATTTGTTCTATAGGTATGATCTCTAGTGTTGTCACTATAGTAAATTGAGGTGTTTCTAACTATGATTTATCATCATTAGTAAATTATCTAATTTTTCAATATTAAATGGTCAATTATAAATAGGCCATGTGTATAAATATATGTTATGTATAAATTTAACACATCGATGAAAAGTATAAGGGATAACTTTCATTGGATATATCCATGGCCTACCCAATTTTAAATTTTAATCTAAATGATGTTTTTAGAAATAGGTCTCAAGACTATTTCCAATTCCTTCTCAATGTCAAAATAAAAAGAAGATGGGCATGATGGGATGGATATGTTATAGCTCAAATTAAATAATTTTGGTTTTGTTCTTTAATGCACTAGCCTTTGCAGGCATTTCAACAAATATCAATGGCAAATTTGAATGTATTTAACTAGTTATACAAGCCCATGTATCATTTTAAGCAAGTGTTATTTCATTTTTGCCTTTATCATGAGGTTCCATGGATGAGTTTGATGTTGATTTTTGTTTTACAAAAGTTGAAGAGCTATATCAAGCTCATGTTGATCCTAGTCATCAGTTTGTTGACCCTTATAAGTAGTTTACTGACCTTTATTAGCATTATGTTGATCCTTATCAGCCTTGTTATGAAGAGTATTACCCTCCTTATTTGCCTCAAAATTAATACCAAGATATTTCACCCCTTTGGCATCCCTTTCATCCCTTTAGTCAGCCTTCTCAAGACCATGTTATCCTTAGTCAACAAATCCACATTTAAAATCAATCTATCTCAAGTTTCAAACAAACTCTTTTGGGATATAATATGTATATGGTAGTTCTCAACACATAAAGGGGGTATGGCCAAATTATTCCTATTCATCTCATTAATAATGTGAGAGACTCATTACAAATTATAAAAATGGAGTGGGCACCTATTGAGAGAGAAAATTGGCAAAGACTCACAAGTGACATGTTATACATAGGTGGCCTAATTTAAGGCATATAGGACAAACTAATAGTTCATGAAGGGTATTAAATTTAATTATATCATCCCCATGTGCCTTAATTTATACCACATGTACCTCTTATGTTCCACCCATTCTTCCTTAAAATATTAATTCAAGTGAGCTTCAAAGTATCATAAGTCCTTCACATAACGCTCAAACTTTCCCATCTTGGAAATCAATGCAAGACAACATCCAAAAGAAGAAAGGGGCTATCATTGAGTAGCCTATTATTAAGGATCAAAACAAATAAAAATTAGATATTTTGATTGATACTTAGATGGAGACTAATGAATCTATCTTGGCACAAAACTCTATTCCCCTTCCTCAAGAACCTCCCAAAAATTCCTTTAAGATTCCAAGTTGGAATCAAATGGTGAAGTTATGGGATAAATAAAGTGTAACAAGCCTAGATTGGGGAGTTGAGATCAATGAATAAATTGATCCTATTCAATCCTCATCCATCCCTCCTAAAGATCCTAAAGCCTTCCCATATTGGAGGTCAATTAAAGAAAGAATCCAAGGCAAACAAGAAATCCTTGTTAGAAATCTTGAAAAACCTAAGACCTTCCCATATTGGAAATCAATTATAAAGAGAATTCAAATGAAGAATGAAATCCTTGTGGATAAATTTGAAATACAACACACTCCAAATATGGAAATATTCATTGGTGAATGGAGTTAAGACATGGACAAGCACATTGATCATGAGAGATCAAAACTAGTTTGCAAAGATGAGCTTGCTCTCTTTGAGAAAAATAGTCAAATTATAGCTAAATATCACTCCCAAGAAGGATATGAAGATGATAATTCAAGTGAACATGAGGAATAGCTTACCATTGAAACCCTCTTAGTGAATAAATATGAAAATCAACATTTTAAACTAAGATAAAGGTGACCTTGATGAAGTACAAGCTAATAAAGTTGTTACAGTAGATGAATAAGCTTCTAAAGATCCATTAGAGGTGGCAAAACATTGTTTTGAGTCCCATAAGCATGATCAAAGGGAATCAAGTGAAGTTTAATTAGAATAATTTTTTGAAGTTCAAATATTAGTTTACACTCTTATATAGAATTGTTATAGTCTAATTCAGATTGAGAAAAGCAATTTTATCAATCAAATTACCAAGTAAGAGGAAGGTAACTCTCTAAACTTGCCACTATAAGAGGCTACTCCATTTGAAGATTCCTTGTTTGATGTTCTTAAGGAAGGATATCAACCTCTAAATCTTTTTGTAGGTACTTTTTCACTCTTGAATAAGCAAAATGAGCTTCATTGGCCTTAAGATCTCAAGAAGAAATATGCACTTATCCTTGTTGTCAATCTTACAACCATGCCACAAGCTCCATCTAATATTGTTCATCTTGATTAGGAGAAAACTTTTAATGAGATAGAAATGAGTTTTTTTTCCAATAAGTGAAGATTATAATGAGTGTTATTTGGTCCTTAACTCACATAGTTAGCCTATATACAAGGGAATGAAGCAATAAGGTCTAATTATTGATCAAGAAGGTTATGAATGTGCCAACATCTACAAATGCATATGGAATATCTCACTCCATAAAAAATGCTTGATTGAACCCCACTCAGCATGTGACAATCTTATTTCATGGTGCCATGGTGAAATCTACAACTTTTGATTTGATCTTAGAGGAAGAACAAATGTTGAGGTTAGTTGTGTATAGTGATTGCTTATGTCTTATTTTCCCTAAAGTGCTTGTTGATGCTTAAAATTATGCTATTTCCAACACCAACAATGGGAAGTTTCAAGAATGTGGGACTTGCAACCTGAAATGACCTCCAAATTTTAAAGAAGCTAGTTTTTCTCTATCTCAAGTGTATGATGAGAAAAGGGATATAAATTAAATAGAAACATAAATGCAATGAAATAAAATCTAACTATGAAGATGTGCCTAAATTTAATTTGACCCTTAATTCTAAGCATAGTGAAGCTACCTTTAAGATTTTATTACATTAAAGAGCAAACAAGGCATGATCAGTGTAAAAGATGAAAATAGATAGGATCAAAGTCTCACAGTTTAGACAATTTTGCAATAACACAAAAAATATCAACAAAGGCACAGAACTCAATCTTCTTATTTATTTTCAAGTCACATAAAAGGCATAGAAACATGCATAGTTACACAAACTTTCTAACTCAAGAAAATAGAACAAAGGCAAATGACATTATCGACTACAGCAAGAAAGTCTTAAAACTTCTTGATAATAATATCTCACAAAAAATTATCTCTATCTTCTCATGATCATCCTTCTAGCAATCTCTGCACCCATATTTATAGCATTAGACTAGATCTAAATTGCCTGCACATTCCCAATCCAATAGTATAACTAAATTCTAACTGAACTAGAAGTGTCTAACAAAAGATATTTCTTAGATCTAAAACATTCCATCTCCCTGCAAGTTCACTGGCTGAAGTAGATACACAGGATGCTTCCCACTATGAAACAAGTGAGGACACTTGGTAGTATCTGATTTTCACTTGAAAACCATCTTATTATTTAGGTGACACTAGAAAATGACACTTGGCAGCTTCCATGGCACTTACAAAAAACACACTTCACTTTCTGCGTAACTTATACTCTTTATATGTCTTTACTCAGGAGTGCTCCATTTTTGACATCTATCACAGTCCACTACTTTGAAACTTTAAAAACTTAAAAAAAATGGGACCTGCAACACTTCTCACCTGAGCAGCTTCAAAAGGGGAATAGGGACAGGTGTCACTTTCCACATAATTTTAACAAGGGACATGTGGTAGCTTCTATTGCTTTAGCTAAGAACACATGGTGGCTCCCATTGAACTTTAGCTACACTATGTAAAAATTCAGGACTCATTTTAAAATCATATAGATGGTGACACTTGGCTACTTTTGCTAACTTTAGAAACAAAACTCAGGGCCCACCACAGTCTTTACTTAACAATGAAACAAAATAAAGATATTTTAGATGTTGACACATGGTAGCTTTTGCATTCTTCAGCAAAAGATACGTGGCATCTTCCATTGATTTTAGAAAAATATATTGAAACCTTCTACAATTGCCACTTGGCACCTTCTGCTTGACCTTGAGAGAAGCTTATTGAAAGAAGCTTTCAAAACTCAAAAGAAATGTGAAACACAGATGTCAACACTTATCACACTCCACTGAGTTACCATGAGACACGTGGCACATTCCAAGCAACTTATACAAATCATAAAATGTGTCTAAACTGATGACACTTGGCAGCTTCTGCATGACTTTGATACTTAGACAAAATTTAGGTGAAAAGAAACTCGCACCCATACTCTCAATCAAAAAACTTCACTGCCTCAAACCAAAACACGTAGGGACAAAACTTGGAGTGCACAACTAAAACTCAAAAAATGAAAAATGTAGAATTTTTTACTCTATAGTTCTTGGCGACCCTGAGGACTTTTGAGCCTACTCAAAAAGAATCCAAAGAATGTATAAAAAGTGTGACAAAATCACACTTCAGTAAGGTTGTCTGATAAGTAGACCACTCATCATCAGATAATCCCTACTTATTTTGCAACTCATTGAAGGCTAAATCAAGGTTGATGATATCCTTGTGGGAAAAATTCTACAAAATATGAACTATAGCCTTCAATTTAAATTCAAGCTAAGAAATGGGAATCAAAATAGCTTCCACTTCAGGCACTGATGAATCATCTCTTAAACCCTAAAAGATTGCCTGATCATTTTGCCTGGCTAACAACAAAGGTTTAATCTCATCCATCATCAACACAGTGTTTCTATTAGGAAAAGGGGAGGGAAGACCCAGTTGCACTAGATCTTTAATGTGTTGTTTCATGTCTTTGATTCTTTCTTTCACCACATCTAGAATCTCTCTGTAATTGATTGATGCTGAATTGAAATTGAGAACTTCATTCACTCTTTTAGCAGTGATCATTCTATCACTAATCCCTGTTATTGATAATGTTCCATTAGTTGCATCATATAGCTTCTGTAGCAGCATTTGAGAGTCAAACACTCTCAAAGAGACAGAAGATAGAGTGTCTTCAACTGAAGTCTCCACCTTTTTGCACAATTTTTGTGCATTTAGAAGAAAGGTTAGAGAAGGTCTGAGCTAAATAATCTCCTCAGAGATTCTTTTCCATATTTATTCATAAATCTCCTTAACCAGATTCAAAACCCCTGCATTTTTTGGCCTATTATCCAACTCAAGTGTTAATTGTTATGTCATTTGTCACTCAGCTTGAAGTTAGGCCTGTATAGCAGCGGTATTGTTCTACTCATTCAGCAGCTTCTATTGAAGTTAAGTGACCTGTAGCAGGCTTTCCTCACATTTTTCTTATAATGCTACCTTTTCCCACCTTAAAGTTGTCACTGTATCTTTCACCTGCATTAGCCCTACTTTCAAAAAATCATTTTGGGCTTGAATAGCCTAGTGAGTCTGAAGAGAAATAGTATCTTGTGACTGTTTGTTGAGACTCTCTATTTCATTATTCTTAGTATTGATTTCTATAGTCAAACTATTATAGTTTGCCTTTTCTTGGGCTAGATCAGCCTCCATCTTCTATAGCTTCTTTAATACTTTTAAATAATCATTTGCTACTACAGAAGTGGATTCATTTAGCAACTCAACCTTATCTTGTGGTCTAAAAAAGGACATGTCTATAGCCACTGCATTCATCATATAATCTTTAGGCTACATCTATTCATTTGGCTTGACTATATTAGGTGACAAATGGGTCACCGTTAGCTGTTGCTGGATTGGGTCAAATTGTGACCTCATATGTGGTGTAGCCAGGGCTTTATTATCTTTGATCCTCTTTTTCTCCATTCGATCTTCCCTAGCTTTCTTAGTAGCATCTGCTTGAGTTTGGAAGGTAGAAGGAGAGGCAATGTGCCCACCTGTAAAAGGATAACCCTGTGGCAAGCCATATGGAATAGCCAAATATTGGCTAGGGGAAATTTGAGGAGGTACTTTCTTTGGGATAGAAGGATAAAAATGAGGCAATGATGTGACCTGAGTATGAATAGATGGGTCAAAATGAGAAATGGGCATAGCAGAGGTGGCAGGGGATATTATTTGGTCAGATGAAATCATCACCTCTATAAGAGAAGAGAGAGATTGAGAAGAAGAAGGAGAAACAACACTTACCTGAGGAGCAACTGAAGTACTCTATGGTTGGTGTTGTGAGGGTTCTGCCCTCTCCTCTGAATCAAGTTGAAACCTTAGCCTCTTATGTTTCCTTAGTGTTTCTTCTTCTGGCTGTGCTCCCTTCTCTTCAACATTTACCACTACTACTAGTGGTGATTATGTAAAACTAGGGACCCCAAGGGTTGACGCTGATGGAGAAGCTTTTGGTGGTGAAGATACCACACTCTTTTGTTTTTCAATGGTACTAAGAGATTGGGGCCAAATAGTTACAATGACTGTAGCTGAGATTTGTCCTAGGGTCTACAATGTTTGATTAGATTCTACTCTGGATTTTAACTCTCCACCCTGTCTCTAAAAATTTCTTGTATTAAGGCTAGATATAGGAAATAGATGACATTCATCTCAGATTTCCTCCCATTTCTCATCTAAATCTAAATTTCCAAAAGAGTGATTTGTCTCACAAATCTCTTGCCTATATCTCTAATAGGCTTCTATTTTCTCATTATTCCAGTCTTTGATCTTTAATGCTCTTCTTAAACCAGAAGTCATTCTAATTTTAGGATCAAAATCCCTTTGCTTAACATAAAAATTTCCCCATGGCCTGTCCTCTTGAAGGGGAAAATCTATCAATTCTACATAAAAATCAGGATTATCTTTCCTAAGATTTCTTCTATTTTCCCAAAAGGGATGGACCTCATGCACAATTATGGTAGCAACCTTATTATTCTTGACTCATGAAGTTATGAAACCATTTGGATCATATCCCCATTTATCTTCAATTAAAGAGAAACCTAGGAAGGCTAGTTTTCTTAGCAACACGATCTCAGCATCTCTGACCTCTAGGGCCATGTTGTTTGTTACCCATGGAACATCATACATTTTCTTCTTTTTTTCCCCAGTGCCATATTCATTATCCACAATGGACACTTGCCTGGTGACCTCTAAGAATTCTAACCTAAGGGTCAAAATATTAGGTAGAAACATTAGTTCTCCACTAAAACCATGGACTCTAATAATAGTATGATGGGATACAAAAAAGTAATCACGAGGAATAGTGCAATTGGTCATAAGGCCTGAGACACTTGGATTCAATCTATTTACAACCAGATCTAGGCTTAGATGAAAAAAATTAGGGGTAACAAAAAATTCCCAAAATTCATATGGGTCATTGGTTTTAGACAAGATATGTGTCCATGCAGACACATGAATGGTCCTATGTAGACCAAAGCTTGGGTCATACATATTTAGATGCATGTATTGAGAAAAGATGCTAGAGTTTTGATACAACATAAGGTGAAACAAATAAGAAGAATACCTAAAAATTCCTTTAGATTTGAATTGGGTGAGTTGTTCAACCATTAAATATACAATCTACTCAGAGAAAACTAGTCGATATTCCTGAGATTTGTCAACAATTTTCAATCTAAATAGAATGGCCATTTTCTCTTCATAGATAGTTATATCATCTTTTATTCCAAAAATGAAAGCCATCATGGAAAGTGCCTCTCAACTGGCTTATGTAAATTGTGCTCTTGTTGTTGGTAATGTCGACATAGTGGTATCATCATCACCTAATTGCAATTTTGATTTTATAAACCTCAATTGATTATTGATGTTTGCCCACATTTTTTGCATTTTGGCAATGGTGGGAAATGTGGCTATCTTATCATGATACAGGGCCAACATGTCTCTGATAGCCTTTGGTGTAATTTTCATAATGAATGGACCATATTTTATGGTATGTGAGAGTGCATGAAATAATTTAGAGCATATTTCAACCAAATCAAGGCACAGATGTACACCTAGGACAATGAAATATGCCAACTGTGAAGTCCATATCCTCATTATGAATGTTTCATATTGTCCAACATTGGCCCTTTGAATACACCTTTGATGTTTCCCTTCTCTTAGAGTTTTTCTAGGCTTTTGAAGAATTGGGTCCATGATTCCATCTGCAAAATCTTTCACTTTTGCTGGGTCATTTGCATAACCAACTTCAGGGACTCTAGTTCGTGGATATGTCTTTAAGGGTTATGCAAGGGCTGAAGCATATGATTTTCTTGTGAGAAACTTATCAATGGATTCCTAAATCCTATACCCTTGTTGCGAAGACTGTGCTCCCTCCATATCTATATCTATACTTGAAAATAGTGAACTGTGGTAACAAGTATGAATCTTTGCAATAGGGAAGGCACTTTCACTTAAGCAGGTTTGCTATGAATTGAAAATGCAAGTAGTAGGGGTTTTCTAGCAGATGCAAGAATTTTTGAGACACTGTTAAGCTTTAAATCTTGTTATGGGGTATTTAATGACCCATCAAGTCTCAAAATGGCATTAAAATCAGATAACCATTAGCAAATATTACTAAATCTTCATGGGACAGTGAGTTAGACACGTCATGAAAGTGGTTGTGCAAGGTACCTTGGGGAATTCAGGATTTGAGAGAGATCTAATGTGTCGAGAGTTTTGAAAATTTTGAAAAAGGATCTAAGCCATGGCTATGTTTTCAAAGAACACTTATTTGAAAGAAAGAGTGGGAAAGAAAAATGGGAAAATAAAGCAACAAGGAAAGGGAAACTATCTAACTATAATACATTAGAGACATAACTTAACTGAAATGTTTCAAGTAGATCACATTCACAAGAATATCTTCAAATTTTCCTTCCATTGTTTCTAGCTCAAATGAATTTTTCTATTTGCATGCATGAATTTTATAGGGGCTAGTCCACAATGCTTCAAATTTAGTGTGTTGACCTGGCTTGGCAGCTCTTGCATCCCATTTCAAAACAATTGAGCCTACTTTGAAATGGGGATTTGAAGTCCTTTTATCGAATAAATCATTAATTATTTTTGATGCTTTATTAATTAATCATGTGTTGCATCCCTCTTTTCTTGAACTTCTAAAAGTTTAGCAAGTTTGACTTGCATGGGGCCATTTTCCTCAATTTCAATTTGTTTTAATAGCTGGAGAGCAGGAATCTCCAAGCTTAGGGGTATTACAGCAGGCTTACCATAGACCAATTCATATGGGGAAATTTTCATCACCTGCTTAGGTGTAATTCTATTAGCCCATAGTGTTATATTAAGCACTTTATGCCACTCTTTGTGATGATCAACCCCTATTCTCTTGATGAGTCTAATCATGTTTTTATTGGTTGAATCTGCCAAACCATTACCCTGAGGGTAATAATTAGAGGAAGTTCTTAGATAGATTCCATGCTTTAATGCAAATTCAGATACTTTAAACCCTAAAAATGCTTTAGCATTATCTAAAATTATGGTGCGAGGAGATCCAAAGCAAGTAGTGATACTTCCTAGAAAATCTAGGATCACATTTTCTATTGCTTCTTTGAGTGGCACTACCTCAGTCCATCTAGTGAAATAATCTATGGTAGTTAGAATTCATTTGTGACCCATACTCGATACTAGATTTATCATTCCAATGAAGTCAAGACCCCATTGAGCAAAGGGTTCATCAACATTTATAGGACTAAGGGGCATTGTTGCATTCCTTCTCATCCCCACATAATATTGACAAGATTGGCACTTTTTTACCAATTGATAACAGTCTGTAAATAAAGTGGGCTAGAAATAACCTACCTCACTTATCTTTATAGCTATGGTTCTTGCAGAAAAATGTCCACCTGAAACTCCATGGTGCATTTCATGCAATATTTTCTTAGCCTCATCTTTCTCTATGCATCTTAAGAGTTTGTCATCAGTATTTCTTCTGAAAAGAACTTGTTCAATTAAAACAAAATGGACCCCTTATTGCCTATAGTATCTCTTCTTGTCTTAAGGGATTTCTTTTGGGTAAATCCCATGTTTCATAAAATGAATCCTATTTTTGACCCCAGAATTCTGATCAACCTCTTGTATCCTCAATACAATTTCCTTTTCTATTTCTAAATCTGTTTCTTCAGGTATCATCTTTTCAAACTCTTGAGTCATGTATTGGCACAACCCCCTACCTCTGACTAACTTAGTGGGTTTGACCTCTACATCATACTCAAGGATCTTTGTTATCTAGTTTGCTCTTTTTTTATTAATTTCACCCTCCATAATGTATTCTTTGACACTTGGGTGAGCCACAAGTATTAGAATCTTACTTCTTGATACCATATGCCTAAATTTCTTGAGGGCTTTTACCATAGCATATTCTTGTTTCTCCACAAAGTTGTATCTAGTTTTGTACTCCCTAAGAGTCCTTGAGAAAAAGTATATTGGGTATTCTCCCTCCTGTCTATCATCTTTTTGTGTTAAGATAGCAGCAATATTGAGCTCTCCTCCATAGACATACATTACAAAAGGCTTAGAAAAGTCTGGATTTCTAAGTACTAGGGATATTGAGATAGCTTTCTTGACCTCTTCAAAGGCTTTCCTTCTTTTTGTAGTCCACTTGAAAACCAAGTCTTTCTTCAACAAGACTATCATTGGTCTTACTAGGCATGTAAAGTCAGATATGAATTGACTGACAAAATTAATCTTCCCTAAAAAGGACTAAACTACTTTCTTATTTACTAGAAGGGGTAAGTTCATTATAGCTACAACTCTCTTTGGATCGATGGAGAATCCTTCTTTAGATACTATATGTCCCAATAATTTGCCTTGAGGTACAACAAAGATACACTTCTTGGGATTCAGGGATATTCTAAATTCTTGACATTTCTTAAAAATAGATTCTAGTTGATCAAAATGATCAACAGCATTCTTGTAAAATATAGTGAGATCATCAAGATAAATCAGGATGATTTTATTTAAAAGTTCCCCAAATGCTACATCTATAGCTCTTTGAAAAGTGGCTTCAGTATTTTACAGGCCAAATGGCATCTTAGCATATGCAAATGTTCCCCATTTGGTAGTAAAAGCAATCTAGTATTGGCCTTCATTATCCAACCAAATTTGATTGTATCCAGAGAAACCATCTAGCAAGGAAAATCTCTCTGATCCAGCCACAGTTTGTAAAATTTGTTCCATAGAGGGTAGGGGATAGTGATCTTTTAGAGATGCTCTATTCAGGTCTCTGAAATCCACATAGAGTCTTATGTCACCATTCTTTTTCCTAACTGGTACTAGATTGGATACCCAAGTTGAGTGTTTGATTGGAAAAATTATTTTAGAATCTAAAAGTTTTTGCAACTCATCCACCATTAGAGGTTCAATCCTTGGATTCACTAGCCTCTATTTCTATGTGATTGGCTTAGATCCTTTAGTCAATTCTATTATGTGCTGAATGATGTCTCTATTATATCCATGAAGGTCTTCATAGCTCTAGGCTATGACTCTGTCATATCTTTTGCATAAGTCAATTAGTCTTTCCCTTTCTTCTTGAGTTGCAAAATTTCTAATTTTTAATTTTCTCCCTTCACTCACCTCTATTTCAAAATAATCTACTTTATTTACTTGGAACCTTTTCTTTTCTAGGCTTACATCTTCTGGATCAAATAGGTTTTCTAAAGTGATCAAGCCTTTGGAAGCTTATTACTCTTTAATTTTATAACTTGGTCTCTATATGCCTCTTCAAGTTTGGGTTGCAATTGATCAACAAACTCCTCTGATTGTTGTAAGAATGAGAGTACCTAAGAATCATTTTCAAATACTTGTCACTTCTCATCATTGTCTAGGATAGTTGGCCTTACTATAACTTTTACTGACTCATTGTTAACTAATAGGCTAGTTGCTGGATGAAACTATGAGCCAATATGTGCCATCTTATCAGCTTCAAAATTTTGGGTTTTAGGAACTACTTCAATATTGAAAGCTTCAAAATCTTCTATTAAGTCCCAGATTTTGTGTCTATAGGATCTCATCCTTATATTTTTGGCTATTGCCTTTTCTCTGATTTGCTTCACTACTAGTTCTGAATCTCCTTTTACTATCATATTCTTTACTCCCTTTTTCTTGGCTAATATAAGCCCATGTACTAAGGATTCATACTCAGCATCATTATTAGTATAGGCAAATTGGAAAGAGATAGCTCTTAAAATTTTCTCACCATTTGGAGTAACAAGAAAAATTCCTGCTCCAGCACCATTTTTACTTCTAGCCCCATCAAAATTTAAGGTCCAGATTTCTAAATCTTTTTTAGGTTCTTGAGTCTTTTATGCTTCTTCCCTTAAAAAATTTGGGATTCCATAACCTTCATCAAATATGACATAAGTGCCTAGACCAGTAGAGTCATAATTTCCATATGGGTCACTTTGCATCATAGCTAACAAATGGTTATTCTCTTCTTCTTGGTCATGTTCAGTTCAGTCACCTAACTCTTCAACAAAAACACTTTTTTCCTTATTCAACATAGCATGATCTACCTCTAATTTTGAGGTTGGTTCATTGGTGATGTGATCCTTTGATAGTGGCTCAGATAGTATTTTCATCTTTGAACCATATTTGGTTTTTAGGATGAGGTGAGACCAATCAAGTGACATATATCCTCCTATCTTGGTTGTAAAGTCTCTAGATAAACATAGGCCTAATATAGGGGGTATATCTATGACTACTACATCTTGATTGACAATTATGTTGGAGAAAGTATACAATTGCAATGGGAGTTGTTTAATTTTCCCTATTATTTGCACTGATTTGCCATCCAACTGCATAACTCCTTTAGTAAGTGGCTCATACTTTATCTTTAAAGCATCTACTATTTGCTTAGGCATTACTGTAGTACTAGCCCCTAATTCTATCATTGCATTATGTAATAGTTTCTTTCCAACTATCAAAGTCAAATAGAAAGGATCTGGTTTGGATTTGCTTACCTCTGGTGCATTGTTCAAAAGGGTTGTTATCTGTAGAGGAACCATATTTTTGAACTTTTATTTTTTAGTAGGTCCTTCTTTTGTACCAGTATATTTAAGCACTGCTTGGCCTTGTAGAGCTTCTTATAATAGTGTCTTTTGTTTAGGAATAGCTAATATGTCCCATATTGACACTTGTGTTGGAGTCCTCTTTAGTTGGTCCATCACATTCATCAGTCCTAATGCTTGGGTTCTTGGAAAATAAGGGTACCTTATTTTTTCTTAAACTTGTCCAGGAATCACTTGGTTCTGCACTGGCTAAGGCACTTCTTGTCTAACAATTGTATTTCATCAACCTTGAAATGGAGGATTCTCCATAACTTCATTATTTATAACTTCAAGCTGTTCCATCATTCTTCTCTTTGATCTGGTATAGTAGTCTGATTGCACCATTGGTTTCTTGGAAGTAGAGGCTTCATTCAAGAATACTGACTCTTCATCTTCAACCCATGAAAAAAAGCATGTTTAGGGGCTATTTCTTCTTGTTGTTGTAAAGACATCCCTTGCATCTGAGCCATCAGAACTAAATTTTGCATACTAGAGGATTGGTGGGATTGAGTGTCAGAAGTACTTGCAAATTGTCCATTCATTCTTCTTTGTTATGCTACCTTTTGTTGTAGATTACCCATGGGACAATCTCTAGGCATATGAGCATTATTACAAGGGAAACACTAGGCATTGGTGCCATTTACATAATTATTTTGCCCTTGAACAATCTCCCTATTTGGATTAGGGGGAACAGTCTATGAGGGTGTAGGGACTGTAACTAATTGGTTTGCTGGCTGAGGGTTATTTTGCCTTTGAGAACCCTGATACTAGTTTGGCTATGGTGGAAATCTATTTCCTTGGTAGCCTTGATATTTGGGTCTAGGATAAGGATTATTTTGTCTTTTTATGTTAATTAACTCATTAGAAAATGTCCTTAAGATGTTCTTGATATCATCCATCTCAGATGACTGAGAAGGGACAAGTTCTTTAGCAAGTTGTTGAGGATATTTATACATAAACACAAGTGGAGCTATGGGATTAGGGGCTTATTGAGGAAATGGTAAGGTAATCTCTGGAAACATGGGTATGGGAAGCCTTGGGGGCAACTTTCCAGCATCTATTAAATTATTTTCAGCTCTGACTGCATAGTCATAAGCCTCTAGCAGAGTCTGACCTCCAAGTGACTAAATCATTACTGATATATCTGAATTTAAAGCTTTAAGATAAAAAACCATAGCCATACCTGGTAATGGTCTTGTTGTAGTAGGGATTCTTTCCTAAGTCTTTTGAAATTTTGAATTGAAGTCATTCATTACTTCTTCTGGTGCCCTTTTGATAGTAATCAAATGTTGCAAAAAAGAAGATTTATCACCCTTTTCTTCAAATCTTTCAAAGAAAATATCTCCAAGTTGATCCCATGTAGATATTGTATTTGGGGTCAAAGATCTGTACCATTATAGAGCCTTCCCTTTAAAAGAAGCTACTAAAAATCTTATAGCCACATTCTGTTGTGTGACCACATGTATAGCACATACATCAGACACACCCTGAAGATGTTCTTCAAGTGTTTTGAAATCTTGCCCACTGAATTTGGGTAGAGCTTTTAGGGCATTTACTAGAATAGGATCCCAAGTGGCTAGTGGTATTGGGAGAATTAAAGGACTGCCAGTGTTCCAACTTGCATAATTTCTTGGGCCTATAGGTGCTCCCATGTTTTCTCTTGGTATTAGTATAAATTTATTGACCCTTCTTCTTGGACTAGTTATCAATGGTGGGAAAATAATACCTAGATTTATAGCAAATTGAGATCTTGTTACTAGTCCACAACTCTGACTCCTTATATCTCTCTAGTTCATATGGTCTTGAAAGAAACTTCAAGATGGTGTCCCACTGGGCGTGCCAAAAATTGTTGATGCTTAAAATTGTGCTATTTCCAACACCAACAATGGGAAGTTTTAGGAATGTGGGACTTGCAACCTGAAATGACCTCCAGATTTTAAAGAAGCTAGCTCTTCTTTATCTCAAGTGTATGATGAGAAAAGGGATAGAAATTAAATATAAACACAAATGCAATAAAATAAAATCTAACTATGGTGATGTGCCTGAATTTAATTCAACCCTTAATTCTAAGCATAGTGAAGCTACCTTTAATATTCTATTACATTAAAAAGCAAACAAGGCATGATCAATGTAAAAGATGAAAATAGATAGGATCAAAGGCTCACAATTTAGATGATTTTGAAATAACACATAAAATATCAACAAAGGCACAAAACTCAGTCTTCTTATTTATTTTTGAGTCATATAAAAGGCATAGAAACATGCACAGTTACACAAACTTTCTAACTCAAGAAAATAGAACAAAGGCAAATGACATTACTAGCTATAGCAAGAAATTCTTAAAACTTCTTGATAATAATCTCTCACAAAACATTCTCTCTATCTTCTCATGATCATCCTTATGGCGATCTCTGCACCCATATTTATAACATCAGACTAGCTCTAGATTTCCTACACATTCTCAATCCAATGGTCTAACTGAATTCTAACTAAACTGGAAGTGTCTAACAAAAGATATTTCTTAGATCTAAAACATTTCATCTCCCTACAAGTTCATTGGTTGAAATAGATACACAGGATGCTTCCCACTGTGAAACAGATGAGGACACTTGGCAGTATCCACTTTTCACTTGAAAACTATCTTATTATTTAGGTGACACCAAAAAATGACACTTGGAAGCTTCTGTGGCACTTACAAAAAACACATGGCACTTTTTGCGTAACTTATACTCTTTATATGTCTTTGCTCAAGAGTGTTCTATTTTTGACATCTGTCACAGTTCACTACTTCAAAAATTTAATAACTTATAGAAAATGGGACCTACAACACTTCTCCCTTGAGCAGCTTCAAAAGGGGAATAGGGATAGGTGTCACTTTCCACATAATTTTAACAAGGGACACATGGCAACTTCCATCGCTTTAGCTAGGAACATGTGATAGCTTCCGTTGAGCTTTAGCTACACTATATAAACATTTGGGACTCATTTTAAAATCATATAGATGGTGACACTTGGCTGCTTCCACTGACTTTAGAAACAAAACCCAGGGCCCACCACAGTCTTTACTTAACAATGAAACAAAATGAAGATATTTTAGATGTTGACATGTGGCAGCTTCTGCATTCTTCAGCTTGGGATATGTGGCATCTTCTGTTAATTTTATAAAAATATATTGAAACCTTCTGCAGTTTCCATTTGATGCCTTCCACTTGACCCTAAGAGAAGATTATTGAAATAAGCTTTCAAAACTCAAAATAAATTTGAAACGTAGATTTCAACACTTGTCGTGCTCTGTTGAGTTACCACGAGACACATGGCATGTTTCGAGCAACTTATAGAAATCATAAAATGTGTCTCGATCGATGACACTTGGCAACTTCCGTGTGACTTTGATGCTTAGACAAAATTTAGGCAAAAAAAAACTTGCACCCACACTCTGAGTCAAAAAACTTCACTTCCTCGAACCAAAATGCACAAGGACAAAAGTTGGAGTTCACATCTGAAACTCAAAAAATGAAAAATGTAGATTTTTTTACTCTACAGTGCTTATTAGCACAAGTGTTGGTTTGTTTTGGTTTTTGTGTGTGTTGTATTTTATGTGTTGTGTATTGGGAGGTGTTTTTAGTTTATCATCTTATCCAAGGTAGTATTGTGTCTCAATTTAAAGTCAAGTCACTCCATTTCCCAATGGATGGATTAGGTAACCAGTCTAGTTTACTTAGCAAGTAAGCATCCCCAAGAGATCACTAAATATGTTAGCCAAATTTTGGGTACCATAGGATAGGTTGACCAAATAAATTGACTTGTCATGTTTTATAACCCTATTCATAGCCTTTTTATGCCTTATGAGGTCTTCAAATAGTCTTATTGAATTCTTATTAGCTTTAAGGTTGTTTTGACAAGTTTAAGTTAATATCTTATGTTTGTCTTGTGCTAGTCTACCCAAACCATGGTCTAAACAAGTTGATACAAAAGGTGTCAATTGTTCACAAGTTATATTTTAATTCATCCTACCCTTTGACCACCTTGCATGAACATTTTATACTTGTTTTAATAAGTTAAGTTTATTTTTTGAAGTTTAAGGTAAAATTTCATGCAAGAGAAAGATGTATGTGGCCAAGTCCAATGTATGTTAAAGCTAAAAAAATATGAAATTTATATACAAACACACTTTTAAGAGATTATTAAGGAGTTATATAATGTGTATACATGTCAATAATGATAGAACATATTAGTTTTGAAAGTTCAACATCTAAAAGAGAGAATCATTCCAAAGAAGATAGTTTTAGGCACTTCTACAGACTTGGGGTATCCATATTTAGGTGAAAAAACATCAAGTGTGTCTCTTCCCTTCCTCTAGTCATTTTCATGGATAAAAATATTTTACATGTCTTAAGAATCCAAAATTTTCATCAAAACCTCTATCGATTTCTTGGCAAACTAGCAATGGTCAACTTCATGTGCTTGGTATAGATAAAAGAGAGAGAGAGAGAGAGAGTGATAACTTAATATTATGCAAAAAGGAAGGGGGTATAATGGCCTCTATATTTTTTTCATTCATTATCATATTGGTTCCCTCATCATTATGAATAATTTTTAAGACCATTAGGTAGTCTTAAACCCTAGCAAAACCCCAAGGCTCAATTTTACACAAGATTCATGTAATTTAGAGCTCATTGGAATAAGATGAGAATTTTTGAAGGTTTATATGGGTCTTCACAACCATCCCATATATTTATCCATTAGCTTCACATGTGTGAAAAATCAAGTATTAAGAGGAACCTCCAGGAAAGATAAGTTACAGGTTTGCACTTAAGGTTTTGAAGATCTTGCAGGGTTTAATGCATGCAAGTGATTATTAAATATTTTTCACCATCTTCTCACTTCATTCATATCTCTCTAACATGACTATTCACTCCATGTTATCCCTCTAATAATTCACATCATGACTCACCTTAAGGACTATGTGTAGGTTGCCTGCACAAAAATGACTTGAAAAGGTCTAACCCTACATTATCAAAGATGTATGAGGGTCATAACCTCTTACTAAGTGTAATGAGTCAATAGAAGAATTTTCTCAAGTTTGAGATCAAAACTAGGAATAATGAAATCTTCAAGAAGTGAAAATGTAGACCTATAGGTTTGCAAACATTTGCAAACATGTATGTTTCTTTTCATGTGAGACACATACTTAATTTATGAGAATGGTATAGGGTTTAATGTTGAAGTGAAGGTGAAAGTGATGTAATATGTGTGGAGTATTGGAAGAGGTTTTCATATAAATAAATATACCTTTTTGTGTTTATATTTGCACCCTTGAGGAGATGCTCAACTCTCCTCATCCAAGCAACAAAATGGAATCATCTCTCTTGTTGTGGGTGACAATTTCGTTGAGATGAATCTATAGATTAGGGGCTAGCTCCCCTTGATTTACCTTTAAATATCTCTCTTATTCTATCAATTATGTATGAAAATGGGTAAGAAAAATAACTAAGAAAACAAAATGGTGATGAACCAATATGTATTATCCTCCTATTTGATTGAAAATCCACTACTTAAAAGTAAATAAGGATGTTTCACACAAACTCATAACAAAAAGACATTATTAGATTATTATTTCATAAGTTAGATTCAGGAAGGTACTTGACACTTAGGAGGGTGATTAATGATTCCATGAAGAGAATAAACATATACCACTTCTAAGACTCTTATACACTTAGTAAAGAATACTAACAAAGACCTAAAACAACATCTATTTTTCACATTAGTAAGTGAGCATAGATTGACATGCTAGAAAATTAACTCTTTCACTAGTCATTATCAGCAAGATTTAAACCTATACTCAATAGTACAATGTTTGAATGGTGAAATCACTTGTATATTTCTTAAAAAGTTCTTCACATACAAATCTAGGTAGAATTTTCCCAATAACCAATGGAGGCTATCAAAATGAGCCAAGAGAATGCATATATATAGCCTTGAGAGGTAGATAAATCAAAGGAAGTCCAAGGGTCACTTGGACATGGGTCATCTTGAAATAATTAGTTACATTTGCATGGGAGAAAAGTGGGTGAGTTATGCCATGTCACCATATGTATCAGTTATAATGAGTTATAACTAAACCAAAAGCATTAGTTACATTTTTTACAACTAAACTAAAGCCTCAGTTATATTTTGCCATTTGTTATCTCTTTTTCTTGCCTTCAAATTCCCATTGATCCTTTATTTTAAACTCTAATGGCTAGTTGTCCTTTTTTTTAAATTGACGTTATGTGAACCATCACCTTTTGGTTATTTATTTTAGATATTTTTTTCACGGCCATTTATCTTTAGAATTTTCCATCGAGCAATTTCTTTTGGCCTTTTTTCTTGAAAGAATTATTTTGTATTTTCTACTAAGTGCCCTTCACAAAAATGAAAGTGCCCTTTGGCTTGTTTAAAACATCCCTTCAAAAAAGTTGTAAGGTACCCTTCGAAAAGGCAAGTGTCCTTTGGAAAAATTATAAATTATCCTTTGGTAAAAATGCAAGTGACCTTCGGAAAAATTGTAGTTGTCCTTTAGACTTTTTGAGAAGTACCTTTTATAAAAATGAAATGATCCTTTGAAAATGCAAGTGCCCCTTTAGAAAAAATGTAAGTGACCATTTGAAAAGATGAAAGTGACCGTTCAAAATATTTGTAAGTGTCCACTTTCCAAAGAAAATACCCTTCAAGAAAGTTGCAAATGATCCTTCAGAAAAACTAAAGTGGACCTTTTCTTGAAAGGAAAGTACCCTTTAAGAAAGTTAAAGTGCCCTTTTGAAGGATTTTCAATGTGACTTTTAGAAAGTGAAGTGGACCATTTATCAACAAAAGATATCCTTCAAAAAAATGGAACATACCCTTTGAGAAAGTTGTAACATACCCTTTGAAAAATTTGCCTCGGATAATTTTTCTGAAAGAATTCCACCGAATGAAAAGTCTGAAAAATAACCCTTTGGGAAAATTAATTCAAAAAATTTGTCATAAAGAATTTTTACACTTGAAAAAAAACCCAAAAATAATACTTTCAAAATAATTAACACTTAGAAAAAGACCAAAACAAACCTTCCAAAATAATTAGACTTGTATGTTTGTTGTGGCTTATATAGAACACTTCCTACCTACTAGACTTGATCAAAAATATAGACTTAAATGATTTTTTGATATAAGGGTGTCCAATTTTGGCTTGAAAGGCCAAAATTTGGTCAACAATACTTTTGGAGGAAAGGACAAGACTCTAAATGGAACCTTGTCACAAACTATCACACATAGTCATGTCTTGGATAAACTTGAGAGAGAAGATGTATACATGTTTTGTGGAGTGAAGTATTAAATGGTTTTGAGGAGTCATAGTGAGATTAGTACAGGGTATATACCCTTGGATAAGTCAAATTAAATTGAGAAAGTGTGGTCTCAGATCCTAATACTCAATAAATCTAAATTGTATACCTACAAGCCAACTAGGGAATGCAACCTCACCTTCAAGCATGGAGAGAGAAGATGTAATATTTGCATGGGAGTTGGGTTTATATGGATAGGCAAGGTATATGGAATCAATAAATAGTAAATAATGTTTTTAATAATATTAGAGGGTGATACAAAGTAAACCCATCTTAAGCTTACAGTCATTCAGCCATGCACCTATAGGTAGAATGGTCAAACCTAAGCAACTTGAGGCTTTAATGCATATGGAAAACATGTGATAATGTCATGGGGATATAAGTATACCTATTGGAGACTTTATTAATTAAAAAAATACATTTTAAATCTTCTAAGACTTCATGATCCTTCTTTTAGGCCTAGCAAGCCTAAATGAACACTCACAGGCCTACATAGGCCTATGTATAAGAATGGACAAACTTGAATGTTTTGAATATATTTTAAACATTGAAATATTTAGGCAGATTAAAAACATGTTATAAGGTTATTTCATTATCTTGAACTCAGTGGGTAAGAAAGGAAATGTTTGGGTAAGCTATTATGACCAAGAGTGTATGATGTGTTATAAACCCTAAGCATGAGGTAATGAAGGATATAGTAGGGTTGTGGAGATAAATTCTAAGAATACAATTATGATATGTTATTATGGTTGTCATATACCTCATTGAGGAGTCCAAATCTCAAAATAAACACTATTTCTCCTTTTTGCAAACTCCTCTCTCTCTGACCTCACAATTTCATACCTACTTACTAACCTGAAAACCTCAAAGAATCACTTAGAACTATTTGGATAAGAAGCATGGAATCCCAATATAATTTTTTATGATATATACCCTTGTCTAATTATAATTATGTCATTATTTCATTGTTTAAGGCCCTAAGATTTATGAATCATCATTAAGATGATAAGCATCTTTCAAGCTACCAAGAAGACTAGAAATGACCTGATGAGAGAGATATTGTTTTTAAACACTCAAAATGCATTTAATTTCCCTTGAAAACACCTAAACATCATTCCTCACTCTAGGAATACTCTTACCATGAAGTTTTTGGACTTTCACCTATACAAATGCATTAAATATTGTGTTTTGTAATGTTTTGGACTCAAAATAGGGTGTTTGACCTCTTAGATAGATGTAAACTATTTTATAATGTGTTTTGAGGTGTATTATATCTCCTCAAGTCCAAAAATATATAAATTTTACCCTTTAAGTGCTTCTACAGGTTTGTTTCTTAAAGCTGGTATGAGAAGACTTGTGAAAGACTAAGATTTTGACCATTTCTTAGTTCACCCACCTACACAAAGTTATAGACCCTCAAATTTTACATGGAACATGCTTGGGGGTCCTAAAAATTAATCAAACACTTAATTTTAGTTTCACATGTGTGGGAAATCAACGGAGCCAAAACTCAATTTCTATGCCTAAAGACCTAATTGAAGCCAAATTAGAGAGAGAAATAGGTAGAATAGGTGTACTTGCATTGAATGTATGGTCATGAAATTTTACACAAAGCTATAAGAGAATACTTGGTACTAAAAAATATTCCTAATTTTTTAACATCATCTATATATTATTCTACACAAGGATTTTTGTGTGTTTTGAGGGTAATAAGGAATTGAGGATAAGTATGGGTTTTCAGTGCAAAATGAACTATTAGAGAGTGATTTATGAATCCAATGGATTTGATTTAGGTTTTCCAAGACATAAAGAGGTTTCTCATGGAGAATAATTTCATTCATAAGGATAGAATAAATATATAAGGCTTTTGAGTGAGAGAGTCATAGTAAGACCAATTGGATTTCAAGACACTTGAAAAATTATGATGATCATTCCAATATCAATATAAGGAGGTTCTAAAACTAATGCAAGGTGTCAATAATAAGGGAAGATAATAGTTCAATATGAATTGATGATAAATAAGGCCACTTGTCACTTTCCAAGCCAAGAAGATTAGTTTGAAAAAGAAGCAAGAGGTGTCAAGAAAAGGGAGAAAATCCTATGACATTTCCATGATGATGCATCTTAAAGAAATAAACACATGTACTTGAAGACCTTATGAAACTATTCTTTAACCTCCTTATTGATTTTAACTCCTCATTAACACTTGTCATTGTTCTCTTGTTTGCCTCTCTCTCTTCTACTCTCATTTTCTATAAATACAACCTTATTTTGTCTTTGTATGTATCCTTCATTATATGTCTTTTATCAATGAAATAATAATAGTTTTAACTCATTATATGACTGTACTTAGTGTGTTTTCATGGATGTTTGATCTTTTTAAATCATTCTAGATGCCTAAATTTGGCCACCAATGACCTCCAACCAGGGTTTTTGACCAATTTCCACCTAAAGTGTATAATTTAGATTTAAAACACTAAAATGCATTAATTGAGTTGAAATTGATATATTCAATTGCTGATTTTGGATATATTATCATTAAATGTGGAAGTTCAATTTATGGGCAAGCTAACTTTGATCAGATCATTTCGAGTCAAATTGCTAATGTTGCACCTAGGTGCCCTGGATTACTCTTTTTTTATAAAATATATTTCACGAGACATGCACCTTTGTTATTTAATGTTGGTAACATCATAAATGGGATAATAGATACAAGTCATTTGATATTGACTTCCAATTCCAATCTAGTCAAATTTTGGACCAATAACAAGACATTTTGACCAATTTGATTAATTTGTGCACCAAGAGCCAAAATTTGCACTAAAGTTGACTAATCATGCTTTAGGATAATTAAACCAAATTATGGGATTAAGTTAATTTTCCATGAAATTTTTTGAATAAATATTTATAATAAATTGATTTATATTAACTACATCATCATATGGGGTGGCATCCATAAGCCATAAATGCATAAAATATCAAGATTATGGGTCTCCCATGCCTCATTAAGACCCTCCATGCTTCATTAAGACCCTCAATGCCTATTCAATTCCCATATATCCAAAATATTAATTTAGATAATTTTAGAATGAATTTCATATTTGGATTTATTCATGGCCACACATCTCAATCTTGAGATGGATGGTCATGGTTGATCCTCAAACCATTGTAAAAATCTATAAATAGGAGGCCTTGCTTATTGAATTTTAAACTCTTTTATCCCAAACTTATAATTCTCAAATTCATTAAAAATCATTTTATCTTAGTGTTATAATTCCAAATTTTTTATCCAAGCCAAGCCAAGGCCAAAGGTGTCAAGAGGAGATGAAGGTAGCCACACTCCATTGAATAAGTTCTCTTGAAGCACAAGTCGAGCAAGCCAAAGAATGATCCTTTTGGATAAATTAAGGATTTGGTAATAAATTGGTGTTTTTTTTTCATATTTATTATTTATTTCCATTTTTAGTTGTGTTCTCAAATGGTTTTCCCTCACTAAGCTCTCCCTAGTAACTAGGCTTAGAGATGTATGCTAGCTAGTGTGTTGGTTTTTCAATTTGATTTTATTTTTTCACTAAAAATATACTAACAATTTTATTAAGTCAAATTTATATTTCACATAATGGCATGCCCAGTGGGACTATCTTCATGAGAGTGCAACCCACATTTTGTATTTCATAGTTTTAATTCTTTTTTTTGTTGTTTTTGCTTTGAGTAAAAATGGCCAATAAAGAATTCATAACCTTTTATTTAATGAATATTTTTGTATAAATTTTTTTATTAATATATATATAAATATTTCATTGATTTTTTTTTTAATTTTATAAAAAAATCTTTATATTTTAGAAGTTATAGTTGTTTTAGTAACTGTCACTTTCTATTTTTTATTTTTTTAGTAAAAATGGTTAGAACAGTGTTGATAAAAAAAATTATTATTTTTTGGACTTAAAATTTTTCATATATGTTTACCATATAGTTATTTACAACCTCCTAAATTTTTTTGACAAACCAATCTATATTTTAAAAGTTATGTTAAAAATACCAACTGCAGGTTTTTAGATATTATGTGCAGGTTTTTATGTATTATGTGTTATATTTTATTTTTAGCATTCTAATTTGTTGTTTGCAGGTGTTCATATATTTAATATTATTTTTTTAATATTTTATTTATATTTTTTCTAACATTGTCTAACCTAACATATTTTCTGTTGGGGTGATGCCTTAAGGGTAGACAGGTAACTAGCAGACTTGGAATTTGTTAAAACATGCTATTAAGACATCTTTGGCATGCTTTTAAAATGAATTAATAATATTGTTTTTGGTGCTTAATAAAAAATTTAGGTTCTTAAGTTAATTTTTTTATAATTTATAATTTCAAAATTACAAGTTAAGAACAAGGGGTCAAAAGAACACCATCGCATCTTTCATTTGGGTTGTAAAATTGAACACACTTGTCAATTGTTTTTTTAAATAGTTATTTAATTAAAACTTGTTTGGAAAAGAAATGGATGCCATGTGTATGCTCTTCCACTTTTCCCCTTTATATAACCTTTGTAATCAAAATCACCATTCCTATTGCAAAAATCTTAGTCCAAGGCATAGAAATAAAGTTGTTTAAAACACTCCCCAAAAACTCGTAATAGTATTGGGTGACCTTGACACGACCCTAAAGTATTTATATTTTATGATTTTTTTATTTCATTTAAACTTGGATTGTGAAGGGGAATTCATTACCTCCCATAATTTATTTAGAGAATCTTTGACCTGGGGTTTCATCTCCCAGCATTGACTTCATCCACTCCTTCTGAGTTGCACATGGGACGTATCTGCACTTTAGACATCACACTAAACTAAGCGAACAACAGGATGTAATCATTAAAAAATGACTAAACCTTTTTGTAACAATCCAATTTTTGTTGACACCCAATTTCTATGCTTTTTTTTTCATCATTTGACATGAAAGTCATTGTGTAATTTATTCCCCTAGATATATTCAAAAGCCTTGTAGATCTTAGATAAATCCCCACTTGTCGTGGAAGTATTGTTGGTGCAAGGTGTGCCTCAAGGTCCATGTCATAGTACTATCATTTAAGAGAAGTGGGGGTATAAAAAACCTACTATATAATGTTTATTTACTTTTGGATGAACACTTAAAAATCCTCTCAAATGACGTATATTGATGAATTCTACTAATACCAAGAAACCTTGTTAGTTTAGGATCTTAGAATGATTAATTAGTTGGTTTTGTCCTAGATTAAAGTTTTGTTTGGAATCAAAACTTAGTGTGAACAAATGATACAAACCAAAATACATAGTCCTCATTTTCCTTTAAATAAAGAGGTGTTATGTTTCCCACGTGAATCATTGATTTACCTTGTTCAAAGTTCATCAAAACTTGGAGTCATATCATTCACTTTGGCATAGTTATGTTTCCCAATTGAGTTTAGACCTTTACCAAAAAAAAATTAATTCCTTCATTTATAATTTAAATTCAAAATTACACCTTCATATTTTCATAAGGTTGATGTGTTAATTGGATTCACCATTTGCATTACACTTGAGGGAACTTAGTTTCAATTTCTAATTTGGGTTGAAGGCCATTTAAGACTCATAATAATTATCCCCACTTGATAGATTTAAGTCATTTTGTGCTAAACACTTTCACTTTGAGTATATTCATTACAATATTTTGAGTCAAAAAAGGTAGTGTTATACTGTCAAATTTATATAAAACTATCTTTACCTTGGAGAGTTTTTGAAACAAGCATTTTGTCACATATTTTGAGTAGTCTAGTGTTGTTACGTTGCCCAAAACATTTTAGATATTATTTCATAAGCCCTCTTGCATATAGTTCAAATTTGTTCCCATATTTTCAAACCAATCTGAGTGTACCTTTGTAAACCTTTATCTAGCATAGTTATGCCATTCACTTTTGTCTAGCTTATTTATCAAAAGAACCAAGTTTTATACCATTATTTGTGAGAAAATAAACTATCTCTAAAGTGCCTTTTGTTTCATACCTTATACCTATTTGATCAAGTCTATGTCCTAGAATCAAATGACTAGTGTTTGTTAGAAGTGTTTCAAATCTGTTAGATTAAAACTTTCATCTATTTCAAAGTCTATATTTTGATGTCATTTGGCCAAGAGTCCTAGTGCATGCCTTATTTGAGCCTAGCTTTTGACACCGCATTTTAGCCAAAAGACCTAGCAATTTTTAATTTGCTATATTAGACTAATTTAAAACACTTCAACCTTAGCATTTGGCATTTTAATTTTTGGTTTATTCACTTAATATTTTTGTAAAAGATGAGTAATTTTAGACATTTAACATTAGCTTAAGTTATCACAAATATTTGCATAAACCTTTTGATCCTTTTGATATATTTATTCCAAGTTTGAACATCAACTTTTAGAGTTTGTATAAATCTCTTCCCTTTCTATTTCAAATCATTGACTATGGATCCCAACATGTACTCCTACACTCATAGTGGACTCATGTATAATCTAAGGATTAATAATGTGGTTACATAGGAAGAAATGGTGTAAGACCCTGACATAGATAATATTATTTATGAGATGGATCCCTATCCCTCTTATAATAGTCAATTAGGGGCACAAAGCCAAGATCTATTAGCTAATTATTTGTTTAATACACCACCTTATTCAGAACAAGACTAAGAATAAACCACACAATACCTAGCTACATTACCCATAGATGATGAACCATTTATTCAATAGTCATGCTCTACTAATATGCCTTCCACATATGATCCTTTTTTATTTTATTGTCATTTTTTGTAGAACAAAGATGAGATTTTGGTTTGAGCCATAAAGGTAGGGGCCAAGTTTCCATCAGACTTCCCCCATGAGAATTTACCAAGCCTAGTAAGAATGCCCCACAACATAATTTAAGATCAATAGGCTTCTTCTATCAATCCTTTGGCTCTAGTCTAAACAATATAGCAGTACCCTAATATGCCTAACAGAGGCAAAAACCTCATGGAAGACCACTTTAACCAAATGTAGATGACATATCAAACCTACTTGAATCTATCATGCAATTTCAATCAGATGACCATGGTGAGCAAACATCTTATTGACTTAGTTCCTTCAAAAGGATGTTTGATAGATTTAACTGGTCAAGACATCAAATTTTAGACCCATTCATATAAAATACTTTGGTAGATAACTTGCTCTATATGCCAATTATTGAAGAAGTGTCTTCTGCTTCTACAATCAATAATGAGAAAAATATAGTGGATATTATGTAAGAAACATCCAATCCAAATCAAAGTGGTACTAATGCACAAATAACTAGTCAATAACATGTGCTTATAGTTAATTCCATGAGTGGATGATCATACTAGGGAGTAGGGGTTTCTACATCCCAACCTTAACCAATTACTTTATCAAGCATGCAATCAATAGGATTAGGTAATAAACCAGTACCCAATGTCATGCCTCAACAATAGAATGTGACAAATCCTACTCCTCAATAAGTGATAAGTAGTATTCCACAACATTAGGCACAATCTAGTGTACCAACACAATAGAGGTTGAATTTATTACCAACTCAACAAGAGGCAACTAATATTCCACCTCATGAGGTAATGACAAACATACCTTTTCAGTCATAGACTAGTATACCAATCCAAAACCAAATGATGACTAGCCAACAACATGTAAATATTGGTCAGCGATAGATGCCAAATCTTCAACATGCATTCACTTCTCAACAAAGATTCATGCAACAAAGAAGTTCCCTTGTTTTTCAAGTACCTACTAGACAATAATTGGTTCAAAATGTGCCACAAGTTCAGAGATAGGGTCTTGGTTCACAAGTTCCCACTCAATAGCAAGGTTTAGTTAGTCATCAGCATGTCCCTTTTCAATCACAATAGGCATAGTATAGTTATATCCCTCCATCCCAACCATAAAATCCTCTAGGTCAAACTTTCATAGCCAACCCAAACCAAAATATCACACAACCAAATGTGTAATTTCAATTACATCCTAATCCAAATATGTGTATCCTTGGTATATTTCCTAACTAAACCAACATACCCCAAAATATATCTCTATCATACCCTAGTTAAAGTGTCCCACTTATGACCTCTCAACCATCTACCCAGACCAATGTTCTTCCTCAAACCAATGTTCTCTCTAATTTTTTAACTCAAGAATTGTAATAGATGAAGGATGCAATTACTACCATTCAAGATAGGAAATTCAACATAGAGTATTTGTAGATACCATTTCTTCCAGGATACAAACCACTAAAATTTGAAAAATACAAAGGGAAAGGTGACCCTAAGGCCCATTTAACTAAGTTTTTTGTTGCATGTAAATTAGTGGCATATAGTGATGTATACCTTTTTGTTGTTTCCAAGGAGTTTGGTTAGACAAGCCTTGGAGTGGTTTTTAAAGTTGCCCAAGAATTCAATAACAAATTTTGATGATCTTTCTGATAAGTTTGTGAAACACTTTTATTATAATCTTGAACATGATATTTCATTGGTTGACTTGACACAAGCAAAACAAAAAGTTGGTGAGAGTTTTTCAAGTTATCTATAGTGATGGAGAGCCCTTACAAGCCAATTCATGCATAGTTTACTAGATAAATAATTAGCCACTGTGTTTACTTAAAATTTGCATAGTGAGATAGCTTATCATTTAGAATTACAATGTGTACATACTTGCAAGGAGATCATCGACAAAGGCTTGTTGATTGAGTGAACCCTTATTAATAAAAGGAACATCAAGCTTAATTCAACTAATCAGAATCAAGGTACCAATCAGGGAAGTGTCCAAAACTAACATCCAATCTAAGTGCAAGCATCACAACCAACATAGGCCAATAACCAAGATAGACCAAAGCAATTCAACTATAATAGGAATGTTTTGGGCAATGGAGTAACTGAGTCACATCATGTCCAAATAGTGCAAACATCATCTACACCACCTTTTTAGCTTACTCCTACCTAACAACCTCTCTAACCAATGCCACAAACACAACAACTGAGACCTATGCAATAAATATAATAACTTTTACCATTGTAAACCCCTCTTCTAAGGAGAATTGTGCCTATGCATCATGTCTTTAGTGACTTAGGAGAGCCTATTGAGTCTGTATTTTGCAAACTTACCAATGCTAATATGATTAGTTGGCCTATACCAAAGCATTATCTATAAGGCATTCCTTATCTTGATTGGTACCATGAAAATGAATTTTGTGAATATCATCGAGTCAATGGGCATAATCTATGAAGATGTGTGCAAATAAAGCATTTGATTGAAAATATGTGGGAGAATGGGGAGATAACATTGGATAATGGTGCTTCCACCTCTAATCAAATTCTTAGGATTTATCAAAATCCCTTTCCCCAACATAACACATAGCAACAACATAATGATCAGTAATAAAAACAACAACATCAGCCAGTACAATAATAAAATCAATAATATCAAAATCAAAGGCCAAAATAGTAGAATTAGTAGAATCAATAATATAACCCACAACATCAGAATAATGGATAAAACTAATGTTAGAAAATTAAAAACCAACAAACCTACCATGTAGTTTCACATGACTATAATAGGGTTGTAGGTCATATTTTAGGGGGTAGCATTAATACCATCTCCATTAATCCTAGACCGAGCACTAACCAATCTATACCATTAATAAACAATACCACTCCACAAAATTACATGGATAATCCTTCTTTGACCTAGAACCACACATAATCAAACTCGCAAATTAGGACTTCCACTTTTAGACCTTATATTAATAATTTGCCCTTGCCACATGACCACATACAAGTGCATTAGCAATCAAGACTTATCATATCTGGTCCAACACCATTTCTAGCACTTATTAACAATCATAGTCTAGCATCTACTCATGATTATGCATTCAAAACTTAAAGGTCAAAGATTATTATCCCAGGCCCATAACCATCTAACACTG
This sequence comes from Torreya grandis, assembly GCA_037957365.1. Classification (NCBI taxonomy): domain Eukaryota; kingdom Viridiplantae; phylum Streptophyta; class Pinopsida; order Cupressales; family Taxaceae; genus Torreya; species Torreya grandis. The sequence goes on along the minus strand of JARHVA010001418.1, from coordinate 1,620,468 downwards.
CCTATTATCCAACCATCCATTCAGCCTTAGAATAAACCATTCACCATTGACCAAGATAACAAGTTTGATATTGTGGAACAATTGTAGAAGATACCAGCATGGATCTCTATTTTAAATTATTTTATGAACATCAAAAATCCACAAGAACATTTAAATGATTTTTTAACCCAAACCACTATTCTCAGTGACATATCCCTTGATAAATTTCAAGCTTTGGTTGGACACCTAGCTTCAACCCAACAAGTCACATTCAACCAAAGTGATATGTCTTCCCTTGGCCCATTCTATAGTAATACATTGTGCATAAATTTTTATATAAATTAGGATAAAGTGAAATGTGTCCTTATAGACAATGGATCAGACCTCAACATAGTGTCTATAAATCTCATTACGCTTCTTGGGTACACAATGGTAGATCTCCAGCCAAAAATGATAACTATCAAATCATATGATAATCAGGAAAGATAATCATAGGGCACCATTAGCTTACCAATTATCATTGGGACTTTAACCCATGATACACTTTTCCATGTGCTTGATCTTAAGTTATCATATAATATGCTTCTAGGAAGGCCTTGGTTACATGAAATTCATGTAATCCCATCAATACTACACCAATGTATCAAGTTCTCTCACTCGGGGATGGAAGTAAATATTCTAGGAGATTTGCACCAATATTAGCACTGTAAACATCTTGAGGCTAAGTTTTAAAGATATAATTACCAATACATCATGAATCCAAGTTCCAATCAGGATAAAGGAAAGGCCATACTTATTGATTATCCAAAGGATAATTGCATAGATCCTAATACCTTAGATTCCCTTTCCCACATGTCACCTCCTAAAGCTTCCAATCATTTAACCATTTCAACTAATGGTTTAGGAGATTATGTGACCCATGATACCTTTCATATTGCCAATCTTCCTTAGGATCCCAAAACCTTTGGAAGACTTAAAGTCACCCCACACATGCATTGACAACAAAAAGCTAAAGATAAACTTCATAATCCAAGACCAGTCACATTCATACTAACATTTGGCCAAGAACAAGACCCCCTCAAAGGAGATGAATCATCATTATACAATGATAAATTGGATAATTATTACAAGAACACCTAGTATCCTATTCCCAATAAGATAATGAAACATCAAGATTACGAAGGAAGAGGCCTCAAACCAAATAAACAAATAACTATTGAGCCAATTTCCATGACTAAGTATAGAAGACCTTATAAACTTAGATTTAAACTGCCTGAGGGTGACCCCACATATCTTATTCGAGTTTCATCATCGATGGCTAGTGATGATGATGACAAAAGTGAATTAAAGTCTAATCATAACCTTATATTTGATTACCTAGTTGAGACTAACATGTTTGATAATAATGTCATTTGTATCATTACCCTAGTCATTCATCACAACCCATTGCCATTATACTATCCCCAACTAATAGATTGGGACCAATAAGAATCCAGTTTTTTTATTGATGAGTTTTAGAATGATGAGGCATTTTTTGAATTTTTAGGTCTTAGAGACAATGTTCTGTTAGGAGATCATAAATCAAGATTCTCAATTACATTGGATCATAAAGCCTATTTTGGAGAGTGGGTGAATACCCTTATCCAAAAATATATAAATAAAACATTGAGGTCCCCAAGTGAAAAACTTTCTGAGCAAATTTTTGATCAAGAAAAAAGTAAAGATAAAGACCAGTCTAGTGGTGAAAACATGTTTCAGGTGCCATTAGATGGGTGTGTTCATTCTTATTTGAATTTAGATTAGGAGCCCACCAATGATGAACTTGGCTACAGATCTAAGTTTAATTTTGAAAAACAACAAGTGTTTGATCAAATTCTTCAATAATTTCCAACTATTTTTATCACATGGCCAAATATCCCATTAGGGGACTTAGATTCATTGTGCCTAGGAGAAGTTGAAGAGCAAGTCCTAATAGAGGACTCTGATATAGTCCAATAGTTCAAGTTTTTACCTATTATCCTAGAAGATGGTTCGACCTTTCTAGTCAAAAATACAATAGAGGTAAACATCGAGACTCCATCAAACTTGAAATGGGTAAAATTAGGTGCATCCCTCACTGAGGAGGAATGTGAAGTCTTTACAGCTCTATTGAGAGAATTTATAGATATATTTGCATGGACATAATCTGACATGCTAGGTTTGGACCCTGCCTTGGTTTTGCACCACCTTATGGTCAATCCTGATTCTAAACCGGTGTAATAAAAGTTATGTAAGATGCATCCTTGAATTTTTTTATTAGTAAAGAAAGAGTTGGAAAAACTCTTAGAAGAAGGATGTATCTAATCCATTGACTACTCAGAATAGATATCTAATGTTATATATGTTAGTAAAAACCCTGAAGGAATCAGATCTATACTAATTTTTGAGACATCAACAAAGCTTTCCCTAAGGATGACTTTTCATTACCTAATATTGACATGATCATTGACTCCATAGTAAGTTATGAAATGCTTTCACTCATGGATGGTTTTTCAAGAGACAACCAGATCAAAATAGCACTATAAGACCAACATAAAATAGTGTTCACCACTCCATGGGGAACATTTTGTTATCAAGTAATGTTTTTTGGTCTTAATAATTCCATATCTACATATCAACGAGCCATGACCATCATATTCCATGATATGTTGCATGATATTATTAAATACGATGTCGATGACATATTAGGAAAATCTAAGACTAGGGCCAACCATCCAACAGTGCTATGTAGGATATTTGAAAGACTACATGAGTACAAAGTTAAAATAAATCTAAATAAATGTGTTTTTGGCATAACTTCAATAAAATTACTTGGCTTCATTATGTCTCACATAGGCATTGAATTCGATCTAGCTAAAGTCCATGTTATAACTAAGATGTCACCACTAACCAAATCGAAGCAACTCTATAGTTTGTAGAGTAAGATCCAGTCAATCTGATGCATCATATCTCATTATACATCTTCTAAAGAATGGAGTTGTATTTCATTGGGATGATCATTTCCAAATAACTTTTTAACAACTCAAGGACTATCTAGCTAATCTATTGTGTTACCTCTTATGCTGGGAAAGCCACTAATTTTATATCTATCAGCTACTGACAATGGCTTGGGGGTACTTTTGGCTCAACATGATAACAATGTAAAATATCATGTATTATACTATTTAAGTCATACCTTGGTCACATATGAACACAACTATGCACTTATTGAAAAATATTATCTAGCCATGATCTTCACAGCTCAAAAATTGTGTCATTACATGTTGAACAATAAGACCATGGTCATTTAAAAATTAGATCCACTCAAGTATCTACTATCTAAAATAGATTTATAAGGTAAAATAACCAAGTTGATCATGATTCTTAGTGATTTTGACATAGAGTATGTCAATCAAAAGGTAATCAAGGGATAGGTCCTTGTAGATCAACTTTCTAAAGCACCCCTTACAGACATAAAGCCCCTCAAATTTCAACTTCTTGATGAATCCATAATGACCATCATTGACACACCTCTTGATGATCAGCATTGGAAGCTATATTTTGATGGCTCATTTACTACACATGGATTGGGGGTAGGCCTCTTATTTATTACACCATAGGGGTATATAATCCCTAAATCATTTAGAATCAATTTTTCTTGTACAAACAACATGGCTGAGTATGAAGCACTGGTCATAAAACTTTGACAAGAAGTACACTATAACATATCTCATCTCCAAGTTTATAGTGATTCTTAGTTAATCATCAATCTAGTCATAGACCATTTCTAAACCAAAGATGACAAGCTGGTTCCATATAAGGCTATGGTCGATACCCTGAAATAATAAATTAAAAACATTCAATTTAAGCATATACTAGGGGCTAGTAATAAAACTATAGATGGCATAGCTACTATTAGCTTTCTAATTTGACAAATAGACAAAGCTAAAGAATATCAGTTCTTTGTTGAGAATTTTTTAGCACCAGCTCATGAACCTTCAACTGTTGTAATGATTTGTGATATTATTGGTCCTAATTCTATCTAGTAATCAGACCTTTTAAACTACCTTCATGACCTATTTCTACCACCTAACTTATCTCAAAAACAAGCCAAAGCCTTTATTCATCATTCCACTCATTGTACTCTACTTGGATCTACCCTTTACTACCACAGTTTTGATGGAACTCTAATTCATTGTTTAACTTTGACAAAATATATAGTAGTGTTAAGAGAAGTTCATGAAGAGGTATGTGGAGCTCATTCTAACAGGGAAGTCCTATCCAAAAATCTCTTATGTACTAGTTATTATTGACCCATGATGGATGCAAATGCAATGGTAAATTTCAATGACATGCTAATCTAATTCATGCCCTAGCCTAAACTCTGAAACCAATGTTGACACCATGGCCATTTTCTACATGGGGACTCAACCTCATTGGGAAGATTAACCCCACTTCATCTAATGGTCATAAACATATCCTTACCACCATTGAATATTTTACTAAGTGGGTTGAAGCTATACCCCTCACATGATTAGAAAGAAAATTTCTAAATTTATCTTCAACCATCTCATTTGCTACTATGGTATCCCCTCTAACATTATATCTGATAATGGAGGATCATTTAAGAACAATGATGTATACATGATATGTATCGAATATAACATCACACAACGTTTTTCTATAGTATATTACCCTCAAGGTAATGGCTAGGTTGAATCATCTAATAAAACCATTGTCAATATTCTCAAAAAGATTGTCAATAATGTCAGTTGTGATTAGCACCTTCAGATTTTCCCTACCCTTTAGGTATATCATACCAATCACTGTACCGACACAAGAACCACTCCATATTCACTTATTTATGGTACTGAAGCCATCCTTCCCATTGAGGTTTAGTTACCTTCACTACGCATATATGTCAAGCATGCCCTAGATGATCATGACTATTGAGTAGCCCACCTGCAAGAGCTAGACCTACTTGATGAAAAATGCATAGCTGCACTCAAAAATCTTTAGGCATATCAAAACTGACTCAAAGGCCACTACAATTAGTGTGTCAGGTATATAACATTTGAACTTGGTGATCTTGTTCTTAAAGAAACCCAAAAGAATACCATGACTAAGAAGAAGCATAAAGGTAAATTCAAACCAAACTAGATAGGTCCTTTCATCATTACTATAGATTATAGATCAAGAGCATACAAGCTCACCACACCAGATGGAGATGAACTTCCTGAGTTGATGAATATTATTCACCTCAAGTGGTACTATGCTTGAGTGCTATGGTGTATTGTCTATAAGGACCATTTTAGTTATGGCATTTTATCACTATGCTTCTTTATACAAATATTAGTCTTATACATCCTCTTAGTTCCATCTGCTTTACCATTTTATTCTATCAATCAAACATGTTATAAATCCTATCTACCTGGTGTATTTACCATTGGTTTCACCATTAGTTTCACCTTTTAATCACCAAGGAATCTAATCAATTTCATTAGTTATTTCAAGTACTTCAGATAGAGATTGTATTTTTTGGAGTAGTATGATAAAAAATTTGGCAGTTGCATCCTTCATTTATTATTCCTTTCTTATCACCAATCTTGCTACTAATTATAACCATCTTTGGGAAAATTAGTACCATTGATATATGTCATTGTGTCCTAGTTATAACCACCTGTGGGCAAACTATGGGAAAATTTGTTTATTAAGCCTTGACATACCAACTTGTTATTTCCTCTACCATACTATGCCCTTTTACCAATTATACCTTTTTTTTTTAATTAATAGCTACATTAGTCAAGTTCCTCTATCGTAAGGGTAGAACTACAGTGACTTGAGATCCTACTATGGGACTATGTCGGTAGTACTTGATATTTGTTGAGGTCAACTCAGTCACACCTTCCACCATGCTCTCACCATTTTGTGAGAAACCTAAGTTTGAACACTCTCACCATTTTATGAGCAACCTAAGTTTGAATGCTCTCATTGTTTTATGAGTAACCTAAGTTTGAATGCTCTCACCATTTTGTGAGCTACATAAGTTTAAATGTTCTTTCCATTTTGTGATCTTGAACCATTTAGTGTCTCATCATTCTTGATCAAGTTGAGATACTTTAAAAATTCCAAAAACATTTGTAAAATTGTTAGAAAAAACCAAAAACATTGACCATTTCTTTGCCTTAGGGATTCTAGGAACCCTTACTAAGTTACAAGAAAACCACTTGTCACTTAGTTTACCCATTTTTTTAGCCTTTTCTCTCACACACTTATCATTTTACAAGACCATTCATTTTTCTTATATCACATATATTCTATTCATTTTCATCAGTTATCCTTTTCTTCCCATTTCCTAGGAGAACTACATTTGACCTAAGCTATTTTCTGGATATCATGTCCATGGAACTATGTAGGTAGCATCCATTTGCCTAGTGCATCTAGTGATAGCTCAACCACCCCCTTCCTTTTCTTATATTCCTCCATTTTATTTTTTTGTTAAGTTATCACCTATTTTCTAGGGGCAATGTTCATATGGTTTCTACTACGTTATTTATTTATTTATTTCTACTTATTTTGCTTGTTTTTTTACCTATTTGTTTGCTTTGAGAACTATTTCCTTGATTTGGTTTATGTGTGTTCATTGGGTGATTCCTTATCCACACTTACACTTGAATCCATCCATATTCATATCTTTACATTTTCATCATGGTTTCTATCATAGTGCATTATTTTCTATTGAGTATTGGATTATGGGAGTCAGTATTTATGCATATTTTGGTCAAGTCTTCATGATGTTGTATCATGATGCCTACCAACACGTGCTATGATAAACCTCAGCTTCAATAAGTCTATTCAATAATGGCATCATTGACATCTCTTTGGTACCGATATCTCGATTCAATCTCAGTCATATCCCAAATAGAGTAATTAACCATGAAAAAAAGTTAACCTTTATTAGTTCGAATAAGCATCTCCCTACTAATAGGTTGTTCCAGTTTATCATTACCCTCTATGTTAAGTTACCATCATCAATCATCTGATCAATCATGTTTTCCATAATCAAGGTCTAATGATTATAACCACCTATGGGTAAATCATTGCACACCATCCCACCTACATTTCTTAATGATTATAACCACCTTTGGAAAAATTATTGTATTGTCACCACTTTAATTTTTTTGCCCATATAGGGGCATGTTATTCTATCTTTATCTATCCTAACTAGGGTAGTTCCATATTCTCAATGATTATAACCACTTTTGGGAAAATCATTGTGCTATCATACCATGTTGCTGCTATCAGGGTACAATCCTTATAACTGCCTTTGGGCAAACCATTATACACCATCCCACTTGAATTCTCAGTGATTTTGACTACTTTTTAAAAATCATTGTGTTGTCACCCCATCATCTTTCCTTTTTTTTGGTCTCCTCATTTCACTTCTTCATTTTTCTTTTTTTTTTCAAGGGACCATTTTCTAACCTACTTATGCTAGTCATTCCCTCGAGGGGGCATCATATAGATAGTTGACCATCATTATAGTTGTAGGCATACAAGACATTTTAATTTTTTGAGAAGACATTATTTTTCTTATATTTTGCAATGCCTTCCCAAATAGGGGCAAACTGTAGACACCTAAATCTAGCCACCAATGACCTCTAACTAGTCTTTTTGAATAATTTCCATCTAAAGTGCATAATTTAGCCTAAAAACACTAAAATACATTAAATGAGTTGAAATTAATATATTCAAGTGCTGATTTTGGCTACAGTATCATTAAATTGTGTAGTACAATTTATGGGCCAACTAATTTTGATCAGATCATTTTGAGTCAAATTACTAATTTTGCACTTGGGTGCCCTAGACTGGTCTTTTCTATAAAATCTATTGCATGAGACATGTGCCTTTGTTATTTGGTGTTAGTAACATCCTAAATGAGATAATGGATCCAATACATCTATCATTGACTTCTAATTTTGATCTAGTCAAATTTTAGACCAATAACAAGACATTTTGACCAATTTGATTAATCTGTGCACCAAGAGCCAAAATTTACACTAAAGTTGATGAATCATGTTTTAGGCTAATTAAACCAAATTAGGGCCTTAAGTTAATTTTCCATGGAAATTTTTGAATAAATATTTATTGGAAATTGATTTATATTAACTACATCATCAGGTGACATCATCATATGGAGTGGCATTCATAAGCCATAAATGCATTAAATATCAAGAATATGGGTCTCTCACACCTCATTAAGACCCTCCATGCTTTATTAAGACCCTACATTCTTATTTGATACCCCTATATCCCAAATATTAATGGGGATATTTTTAGAATGAATTTCATATTTAGATTTATTCATGGCCACACATCTCAATATTGAGATGGATGGTCATGGTTGATCCTCAAACCATTCCAAATATCTATAAATAGGAGGCCTTGCTTATTGAATTTTAAGCTCTTTTATGCCAAAATTATAATGCCCAAATGCATTCAAAAATTATTTCATCTTAGTTTTATAATTCCAAATTATTGAGCCAAGCCAAAGCCAAAGGTTTCAAGAAGAGATGAAGGTAGCTACACTCCATTGAAGAAGATATCTTAAATCACAAGCTGAGCAAGCCAAATAAAGAGCCTTTTGAATCGATCAAGGATTTTGTAATAAACTAGTGTTTTATATTCATATTTCTTATTTTTTTTCTATTTTTAGTTGTGTTCTCAAATGGCTTTCCCTCACTAAACTCTCCCTAGTAACTAGGCTTAGAGATGTATGCTAGCTAGTGTGTTGGTTTTCAATTTGATTTCATTTTGTCACTAACAAGATACTAACACCTCTCTTGAGTCAAATTATTAGTTAATATTCATTTGTGTAGTCTTCCTTGGCATTTTTTCCTTTTCTAACACCTATATATAGTTTGAAAGCTTCTTTTGCAAGTCATGTGAAGTGTGTAAGTATAGTGCAAGGGTTGAGTGAGTTTGTCTATTCACTAGTGTCATTCAATACCTATTTATTATTCCTCCTAGACTAAAAATATATGAAAACCTCCACATTTAATTGCTTATGTGAGAGATTCATATTATGATTAGTGTATGTTAAGTTTAGTCTCTTAGTTTATATGTGCACATGTAACTGGTTGATAGTGATCAGCTAATTTAGTGTATCACTCCCTTAGTTTAATTTATATCTCCTTTTCCCTTTTCCTTTAAAATTTAGTAATTTAGTAGGCCTAATTGATACATCCAATGTATATAACCCTATAATCTAAACATTTGGCCTACCTAAAGGTCATCCACAGCCAAGGATCAATCCCATTGCATAGCTCAAGTTGAGAGGGATTAAATCACCATCTTAAGGGTGAAAATTTAAGCTATAATAAGATAATGGGATGATTATGATATATATTTATGGAAGGGATAAAATTTTCCCCAAAGTGTAGGGAATTTGTAGAAAACATTTTTACACATGACACCATAACTATTTTTCTTCATGGTACTTTCCCAAGGAGACATATGAATGGCTCTCACCTTTGGACAATTTTTTTTGTTGTTAATATTTTTCTCCTTTGACATTTTTTGAGGAAACATATTAACCTTTAGCTATTTTCTCCATAAGTGTCTGAAGTAACTTCATTGATTGATGAATCAAATTTTTCTAAACATCTTAACTAATTACTATCATAACCCCTGTGATGGAAGGTGTTGCCAAGGAGGGTAAAATGGGGTGCATGTTAGATATAGGATATGTTTTTATTGTGTGAAAGATTTTTATATATGATATGATCATGGATTTAATGTAGGTGTTTAGATACTAGAGGGTATTGCGACCAACAATATCACACACCCTTGGTTATGCAAAGATGTCTACGATGAAAGTTATTTATTCTATGGGACCAATAATTAGTTCAAGTTGGATAATTTTGGTATTTTATTCTATTTTGATATTATCTCTAATGGTTGATGTGAATCCATAGTATGAATTTTATAGTGTAGGTGGAGATTGAGTTCTTTGTCTATTGGTGCCTAAAAAAAAAATCACCAATAGAATTTCTTTTGTGTTCTTGATTTTTTTTTTGACTAAGGAAATCTTACTGGTCCCCAATATAGGATGATGTGTTGAGATTGATTTTTAACCCTTGTTTATGACCTTATGGCTAGATGTCATCTTGGATTCCCATTAATTATTTGATGGATTCATCATTTTGAAAGATAACTAATGGTACCTGATATTAATTATCTTAGTTGATAAGTGCAATATATTTTAGGTCAAGACGGATGATAGGGATATTGGTATCATTAAAAGGAATAGTGGTAATAAGATCCTCATATAGGCCATGAATGGAATTTAATTTTGATGTTTGAATAAGATTCCCTAGAAATCATGGAAGTATCCCAAACATCATCATGTTGATCAAATAATTTATATATAATGCATTGATATTCTTTGTTTGTACACATGTGGATGGGTTCTATGATTTTTTACTCATGTTGGTTGAGTCCTCATCCTTGATAGTTCATGATTTTTCATATTTTTTTTCATATAGGATACTTGTTGCTTTGAAAATAGGATGAAAAACTATCATTATATAATAATGAGTTATTGGATCTTTTGATATTCATATTTGTAAGAAGGTCAAATTTGACAAATGATGTTGAGCCAAACTAATAAGCTATCAATTTAATTTTATTCTTACTCATATTGGGCTTGTCACTACTTTTATGAGAGATGAGATGTTTTATCACATGGAATGATTTTTGAATTTCATTATTTACAAGTACATTATTCACTTGAGGCTTGGTGATGGAGGCTTGGATATGTTATGGGAGATTAGGTGATGGTTCAATGCATAGTATTTCATAGAGCTCAAAGGTGGTCTAGCCAAATATTTTAAGTACAACATGTCAGTCAAATATAGGTTGGTTAAATATGGTTTGACCAAATATAGGTTATTAAAATATTGGTCAGTCATATATGGGATCATTAAAAATGGGAGGACCAACAATGAGTTGGTCAAAGATCAATTGGTCAAGGATAAGCTTTTCAAAGATGGGTTGGTGGTCGAAGACAAGTTGGTCAACTATGGATTGTTGGTCAAATATGGGTGGACCAATTATGGGTTGGTTGAAGATGGGTTGGTTTTTTAGACCTTGATTTAGTTGTGGAGGAATTTTATGATCCTTTGAAAAGGGATCTTTGCATATCCCTAGTTGTGGATTTTTGGACATGGGTGCACTTAACTCTAGAGTAAGGGGCATGCCTTGGAGTGATAATGGTAGGACATGGTTGAATTTTTGGGACTCAAAGGCCTAATTGGTGTCACTAAAAGTATTTTTAGGGTGTATCTTAGGTGATTATTTCTTGGGTTTTGGTCGATTTTGGGATTGTTTCTTTTAGACTTATTCTTTATAAAAAAAAATCCAAAATATGGGAAAGTGTAAATTTCATGGCTTAAAAATCATATTAATATGGGATATTTGATGGTTATATTGTGAGGTGTTGGGTTTTAAGATGTTAAATTTATTTGATAATGGTATGATCAAGTAGGGTTTATTAGGTGAAAAAAGTATTGATGTTGATGGATGGATACAGGATGCTAGGTTCACCACCTATTGGCTTAGCTCTTAGATCTAGTCAATTATGATTTGGATTTGTATTTTGGATACTAGAAATGCATCCCCTTTGTTTTTGACATGGGGGATATCAACATTGGGATGGTAGCTAGTACATGGGAGATTGGTTTGGGTTGTGAGGCTATCACATCATTGGAATGAAATGGATATGGACTAAAAGGGTTATTATTTTTCACTCAAGATGTCATTGAATTAGGTTTGATTTGGTTTTATATGGGTTATGCACAAGGGAGATATAATCAAAACACACACGATGGCATAACCTATGCTAGCTCAAGTAGGATTATATATGAATAGTTTCCCATAAATAATACCTCAAAAGGCACATTGTGGATGATCTTTGGGAATGATGTGTTCTCGATACCACTGTTCATCTATAGTGAAGAATTTCCATATGATAGTATGAACATGATGACTAAGGGTGTCATATATATACCTTGTATTACATTGAGTCCCTAATACCTACAAGGGTGTTGTTTGGGGCTTGGGTATTACCTAGTAAAATAATCATTCATATAGCCAATAAGGACAAATCCTTCTTAATTCATATAGCCTACCAAAACATGGGCTTTGTATTAAGATTGGGTGATGAAATATCTACCACAAAACCCTAAGAAATAAAAAAATAAGGCATGAATTTTTTATAGTTTCCAAGATTACCTTGTGGTGTAGGTAAAGGACATATACATCATGTCCTTGTGTGAAAAAACATGACATAGACCATTATTTATTCTAAATTTTGCCTTGGGGCATGATAGAAGAGCATATGCAGTACGTAAGTAAAATAAACACACACACAAGTAATACTAAAAATGATATGCAAAACATTTTTTTAATTAAGATCAATGATTATATGTTTGTTTGGTTTTTATTATATATCTTTAACTAGAAAACCTAAAAGGAGATTATTAGTAGTTTTGGATAATTGGAGTCTTTCACAAGTGTAAAATATGTAAGGAAAATAGTCAGTTGATGTAGACACTACAACATAGAGTGAAAACATTATTTATCAAGATACATGTGCTATGAACAATGTAGACATCATGATGTCTATACAGAATTGATAAAACTAATAATACATAACTAATAGACACAAACATCAATTTATAGTGCACAAACACTATTTAATAGGATAATGATGCTTCTAACTATGAAGACACCATAATATTTCCTTGAAATATAAATATATAAAATATAATATTGACCTATGTACATGATAAAATACAGCATATAGACATTGTTTGACAAATCATAGACACTACTAATGATGCAAACACCACAACATCTACATGGTGCTAAAATAGATAGAACATAACCTGAAAAATGTAGACATTATTCTATTCTATAAAAACACTATTATTAAATGTAGAAATGTTGTTTGACTAGAAACAGAAGATGCAACAAATAAAACCATGAATTTGAGCTAAATTTTGAAAAATTTGACTCAAACTAACCCTAATTATCCCCCAATAATAAACCAACTTAGCTAGTAATTTTTAACATGAAAAATGAAACAAAGATTATGAACAAAGGTCCCACTGGGTGTGCCAATAATGTATACAACCAAATTATTAGAGCAAAAGTAATATAATTTAAACAACCATTAAATTCCTACTCTAACAACATAGTGTACCTCCAATTGAGCATAAAAGAGAATAAATGATATTCTTACCTCCACTTACCAATGAAGTTCCTCCTTTATTATGTAGATTTTGCTTAAATTAGAAATGGATGTGGATGATTAATGAAATGTGTACAATCAATTTAATAGCATGTCTTGTTATAAATTTAATAGGGATCTCCAATTTACATATTTTTAAAAATGAAATGGATGGTTGGATCTAAGTTGAAATGGAGGGATAGGATTGGGTCAACCTCCTCATTCAATGAAGGGAGTTAGCCATTTAATGAGGGGAGTTGGAAATGTAAGGATTGATTTGATGAAGGGATGGGATTGGTTAAATCTTATATTTGACTTTGGGATTTGTATATTTAATGTGAGATGGGATGATATGATGACTTAAGGGATTATTAACTTGGGATTTTGTTTGATATGATTTATTTAGATTTTTATTTTATTTTTTATTTTGGATGTGCATCTATTTTATTATTATGAATAACAAAATAACTAATGTGACTAATTAGTTGACTAATACATATTTTATTTTGGTGAGGTTTAGATGGGATGATGGTGTGTTATGTGATAAGGTTGTTAATTGATTGGGGGGAATGGTGTGGTTAGAGATGATTAGCTTGAGATATGTTGTCAATATGATGTTGAAGGTTATGCAATGATGGGATTAGGGTTGATTAGGGATAATATAGATAATTAACAAATGAATATTAATTATTAAAGATAAATATTATGTTGAAATTAAGGTATTAAAAGTGTCATAAATTAAGTGTTGAAATTAATTAAAATGAAGTGTATATAAGAAAAATATTTAATAGTCAATAAAAGTAAAGATTATAACTTTAAAACAAATTGGATGCACCTGTACTATGCCTTAATTATTATTTATTCTTCTAAATTCCTTATCTCCTCTAAGTGATAGTGTCCTCCTTATTTATTCCCTCTAATATTTTCACCAATCTGATAATTTTGTCACTAATCATTCATCCTCCTTGTTCAATCTAAAAATACCCTCTCTCTTTCTTCATCAAGCCATATATCTTTCTAGGAAAGGCATTTTCCTTATTTTCCTATCATCCCTTAGGTAAATCATCCTCCATCTATAATAATGTGTAATTCTCACCCAAAAACCTCCTCCATATACTAATGGTGTTTCCTCCTATTTTAAAGATAATATAGCTAAATTTTAAATAGTTTTTCTCCAACCAAAAAAGGTGTATCTAGTGTAAAATTAATGGTGGAAGTATTTTAGTTTGAAATAAGCTCTTAATATCTTCAAGAGTGTAACCAATGTGGATTTTAATTTCATATAAGATACCCCATGTGGATTTAATTGAATTTTTCCTTTTCAAAAATCTTGAATAATTATTTATCATGGAAAGAAACAAGTTTTGATGTTTTATGATAAAAGTAGTGTAGTCATATAAAATGCAAAAATTGGCAACTTGAGTATGGCTAGTGATAACCAACCCTTAGGTCCCTCTTGCTTGCTATCATGACCCTCATAATTTTATCTTAACTAATTCCCAGACATATGTAGCCTTCTATACTTGATCCCTATTAAGCCAAACTACTTTTTCCATGACTAATCCATTCTCCCATGTCTCATCTGCTCAAGACAGTAACACCATACCTATATTATAGCATCAATGCCACTCTTATCCACTTTTGAAACTATTTTCCAAGTCTATTTATGGCCCCAATGATAAAATTATTTTATTTCCCCATCCTTCTCCTTATTGGCCTAACATGAGCACAATCAACCTATGACCAATAGATCCCTATAAAAGCCCATTCAAATATCATTTATAAAGGGTTAGAAAATATCACTAAGCAAGTAACAAGAAATAATACTCAATAAATCTTACCTATTAACTACATATAGCCAACCTATACACTTTCAATCCAATTTAAAACCTTACACCAGTCCCTAGCCATCTCAATCACATCTAATTTAGCATTTTGTCTATTAATACACTCAATTTCACAAAGCACTTCAAGTGGGATAAATACACATGGATTGATCCCTCTTTGAAGTATTGGTATAAAGTAAGTGTGCCCACACAAGGGGTATCAATCCATGTTAAATGAATCTTACACACACTAACCCCCCCTCTTTCTCAAAATTGGTCAAAGCACAATATACTATAGGGTTTGAAGACTAAATCATCTCTATAGGCAACTCTATAGACTTCCAAATATCAAAACTTCATGGACAGGGTCACACAAACCTAGTGAATAAAACCCAAAAATCTTGGATCCTTAAGATAATAGTGGCAGAGGTGGACTATAGTACCAGTGCCACTCTTATCCATTTTCAGTGCTCCTATCCAACACCAAATGAAGTTTATATCTCAGTTTGTGATAGTGTCCCAGTCTTTCATAGCGAGTTTCAGAGTCTATCTTGGTTGAATCAGTTAGTTTCTAGCTAAGTTTAATTTCTTACCTCTTGTTACTATTTTTAGAACTATCAAAATTGTAATCTAGTTTACACAAATTAGTAGCTTAATTATTGCATATTATTTACTAATTTTACTACTCAGACCCTTTATCTAAATTAGGAATAATACACCAATATTCCCAAAAAAGAATGAATACACCTCACCAAGTATGTGGATCAATACAAAACCTATTGTGATGTTGAGTAATGTTGTGTGATGTTAGATATGTGGTGGATGATGTTGTACCAAGAATAATATCATAAATGGTTTTGAGTACTCAATTCCCAAAAAAATGGCTCAAGAATGTAAAGGTTGGCCCTTTGTCTCCATCATCACCCACTAATTGAAGCTAGGTGTCCATGTATGTATTGATCAATGTTTAAAATATGTGTTTAATCCCTCTGAATAGGTGGCTCAATAATAAAAAGGCTAGCTAGACCTTTGGCTCCATCACTGCCCCATGAAGTAAAGCTATGAAATGATATCAGTATGAAGTGTATGTCATATGAGATGGATCTTAGATCATATGAATGTTATATAATCTAACAATGTTAGCATGGATAGTTGAATGTATGCTAGAAACTAGGCCACTCTTGGCCACTCTAAAAAATGGAGATTATGCTTGTATGAAAGCCACTCCAATATTGAGATTAAGGCTTATGTATAATCCACTCAAGAACTCAAGAAATTGAGAATGTGGAAGTTAGGCTTCTATTAAATCCACTCAAAAATGATGCCAACCACCTATAGATGGAATAAGATATGAAATTGTTAAGAATGCCTAGGTAATACTAAACTCAGAAAGAAAAGAAAACAAATGTACCATGCACATTGCCCCTAATCACTGGTGTCTAAAACATGGATTCTAATCTAGAAGTTATACCAACTATCATATCTAAAACTAGAATTGAAACATAATCATGTCATGCATGATGCCCCCTATATTTGGATTCTCTGAGCAAAAGTATACTAATAACTGTTGTTATTGAATTGGTTTGAAAGTGCACAACTATAGTTGAACCTACTACTTTTTGCCTGCTTGTAGAAAATTTAATTTTTCTATTATTTGGATAGGAGTGATAAAAATGGATAGTAGTGGCACTAGTGCTATAGTATAGTCTTGGTGCTATTATCTTGAGCTAAAATTAATGACTATTCTAGAATCTTACAGTTTGCCTAGTCTAATCGGACTGGTTTGATGTTTGGTTACTATTTTAAGTGTTCTAAAAATATATTTTTTGGTTGATAAGAGCTATAATCTCTATGACAAACCCCTTATTTATTTCCCCCTCTTATGAGGGTAGTAATGGAGACCCTACAATGACTGCACTTAGAATAAATATCCCTATAAGTATGTTATGTTGTAAGTATTCATGAAATATAAATGATAATTGACAAGAGATCTCAAGATATAGTATATCTTGTATTGAGAGATTGTTAGATCAACATGGGTATGCCTAGATAGATATAAAAATTTAAAATCATGTATAATATACTAAAATGGAACTGGAAGTATGGTTATTTATTATGGAGGGATGGAGCATGATGTCCATCATGGTATCGAAGAAGAAAGATAATGCATGATTTGTATTATGGCATCATAAACAATCAAAGAGCACTCCAGAAACAAGCACATAAATCAAGAATCAAGAAGCATACAAGGGTGGCTAAGGGTCCAATCAAACAAGGGACATGGGCACATGTCACTCAAACTAGAAGGAAGCATACAAGGCATGTTCAAATGCCACATACACATATAATTGAAATAAGTAAATTGGTGTGAAATCCACAATCACATAGAAGATTATAGGCAAAGTACATTGGTAAATGTCCTAAGGCACACACATGAATAGAATCAAAGGACATTGTAAAATGTCCTAAGGCACATATAGGAGACAAGCAAGAATTAGAAATGCAATCACATCAAGATATGCTAAACAAGAAGATAAAGCATGTAAAGACTAGAAAATATAATCACATCTAATTAATCAAAGTAAGAATGTGAAAGTATGCAAAACATGTTAGTACAAGACTAGGTATATGCTAATAAATACATAAGTACTATATACTAGTGAGTGTCGATAAGATAATCTATGTAATCTAGTAAATAATGTACATTAGCATGATAACTAGAGTGTGTGGTGTAGGAATGACATAACATGGATGTAGTCATGTAAAAGATGCCCCCAGTGGGTATGCATATTGATGTGCATCTTGAATGGGGAAACACCTAAATTTGGCCACCAATGGCTTCATATCTAATTTTAGACCAATTCTTACCAATCATTGAATACTTAGCCCAATAATTTATATTAGTCTCAAATTTGGCTTCATAACCTCACAATAAATCAATTTGGCCTATTAAATCAATTAAACAAGGTAAATACACACATTGAATTAATCAAAATAAAAAAAATGACCAAATGCCTAAAAATAATTAATTAACTTACACACCCTAATCAAAATTAATTAACAAGTTAAATCAATTTCAAATCTTAACTGAGTTCACCCATGGGCTAATAAATCAATTACTAAAAAGGAAATTCAAGAGCGTCTTACCTTTGTGAGTTGTCACTTATGGAAAATATTTAAATAATATCCTAGGAATATGTCAAACTCAACCAAAGTTAATAAACTCAACCATGGTTATGAGTTTTCACTTTTGGAAAATATCTAAAAGAATATCCTAAGAATATGCCAAACTCAACCAAAGTTAATATTTTTAACTATGGTCAGATTTAACCCATTCTAAGGGATTTGAAAGCCTATAAAAGAAAGCCTAGATCCATTCATTTATAAATCTCAATAAAAGTAGAGTTATAATGCAAGAATATATTCATGAAGCTAAAATCCTAGTTTTATAATGTTGAAATTGAGCCAAGCCATCAATCAAGCCAAGCATTTAATAATAGTGCCAAGAAGAGATGGAGATAACCAAGCCCCATTGATGAAGATCTCATGAGCATAAACTAAGCAAGCCACTACAATAAGCATTGTGGAGCATCCAAGGAAGGTAAAAGAAGGTTTATTTTGCATTTTAGTTGTGTCTTCCATTATAGTCTTGTTAACTAAGCTCTCCCTAGTAACTAGGCCTAGAGATGTTATGCTAGTGTGTTTATTTCATTTTGATTTCATTTTGGGACTAACACAATACTAACCATCCTCTCTTGATTAAAATTCCTATTCTAAAAAATATATAAGTAAGATGCCCTTTCAATGGGTAGAGTGAAGCAATCAAGGATCGAGAAGTCACTGTGCACACTCAAATAAGATCAAGTGAAGCATGGTAATGTAGATAAATTGACAAATAATAGCATAGAACATCAAATGTAAGTCTAACATAATATTAGTGTTGTAAAACATGGAGTATACATACAATCAAGATGTTTTTGGTGTTTTTGACATATTTGAATGTTTTTAGATTTTGAAATTTTATAGTGTTTTTGAATTTTGACATATTTGAGTTATGTATAATCAATCATAAAGAGACTATGTAAAATCAAGTAAAGGAAACTACGTACAGGCAAGGCTGAGAAGAGATGATACTAACTAATGGGTTTCATGGGAGACTCCTTATCATGGAGTCCTATATCAAGGAGAGGAATCATGTGTGATCATGAAGCATGATGGAAATGCCATGACTGTGGCTCTAAAAGTTATATATATTTAAATGCTATAAAATATATGAAGTAAAAGCCAACTTTGGAGTCCCCTTGTAACTCTGAGAAGTGGATGAAACTATAGGGATCTTAAGGAACCATCTCATAGTAGGAAAATCTTTTGAAATATGTGCTCTATGTGTAGATAGATGAGATCTAAATGAGACTACCCTGGGTGTGAATCTTACAGTTGGAAGTTTTATAGAATCCTAAAGTTGTGGAGGTGTATGAACCCTCTGTGTTGGTGATGGATATCTCAACTGTGTCTCATCTATATTGGAGTAAGAATTGGAACTGGTGGAAAAAGTAAAACTAGTGGTAAAATTAAAACTATTGACTATGAAATAATATATGGATCTAAAGTGGGGAGTGTTAACTCTTATGGGACTCCACCAACTATAATAACCTAATTAACATGAATGAAATTCATACATTTATGATTTATAAAAGTACTACTCAGAGTTTTTGAATCCATGGTTGATCAAGTAACATATCAAAAACTCCTACACTAGGAACAATAGTGAATGGTGTGGCCATGTGTATTATACCAACCTATAGAGGAAGTACAATCTCACCTAATGAACTTTGTATGTTCCCACTAAATCTATTGATAATATGTCCATCAAGTTAATATCCTACTTTGAATATCTCAAATTTTTTAGTAATGTCATAGTGTACATATTTACACTAGATCCATATTTGATAAGAAAACTATAAATAAGGTAATGATGAATATAAGCTCTGATAAAGAGTGCATGATAATCTAAATCATCCTTGATGATCTTATGCTCTAAAAAGGAGATGAAAGGTCTAGTTAGAACTCTAGAATTATATACCTAAATCATTTTGCTCAAAGGATGTGACTCAACTAAAGGTGCCATGATGTATCTAGTGTTATAAGTACATGATATGTATAGTGAACACCTAATGTGTCCCCTATCTCTTATTTTGAATGTTACAAAAAATGATTTGAGAATATTTTCAAAACTTTATCCTATGTTTACTTTGCCTGAGGAGGATCAACTAAAGTACCAAGATCAATATGATTTCCATCTATCAAATCATGTATCTTATGTCTCAAACTAATGCAATTAATTTTTGTATGGCTTGGTACCCTATGAAACTCACAAAATACATGCTAATCATATCCTCAGGGAAAAGGATTTGTTGGGTCAACTTCTTGAATAGGAGGGAGAGATATGATGTGGCATTCCAATAACTACTATAAAACTTTGGTTGGAGAAATTAGTAGATTGGTAAATGTACAATAAGGAGGTGGTGATAAAACCACATGTTGAGGGGATCTAAAGCCACATTAACTATCGGTTGATTCTGAGTCTTATTATCATTAACCTTGACTTTGTATGGGATTTTATTGTTACTCTTGTTGGTTGTGTTTGAGCTACTTGTGTACTTGAGTTTGCCCATTGAAATTAACTTGACATCTCTTTCCTTTAGTGTGTGACACAATTCAGTGAAGGAAGAGAATCTTTTGAACATGATTATTCATGCAAAGCTGGTAAGAGACTTTGTTTGAAAATATCTTGTAACTCTTGATCGGCCATGGGGCTAGTCATCTTAGCTAAGATAGTCTTATATTAGAGAACATAATTTATGAGATGCTCATTTGACCTTTGTTTTTATTGTACAACTTGAGCATATGAAACCTTGTCACCAATGTTAATGATAAAATGAGCTAAGAAAATGTTGGATAAAGGATTGAAAGCATTGACCATGTATTAACCAACTGATTCAATAGACTATATAACCATTGTAAATCATAATCTTTTAGGCTCCATGGAAATATCTTGGTTAGTATCTAACCATTTGGTACATAATCCAAGAATGCTATGTGAAAATCTCTTAAATGTGTCTCTAGATCACCCTTTCCATCATAAAGAGTAAGCTTGGGTTGAACAGAACCTTGTGGCAAGGGTGTAGAAACAATGTGATGTGCCAATGGTGTATGAAGTAAAGCAAAAAAATCCAAAACATGTGTAGGTCTAGAGGCACCTTCTCAAGATGTAGCACCTTGTATTAAAGATATCTTATCTCTTACATAAGAGCTACCACATCAGTAGATAGATATGTACTAAATGTAATTGGTGACATAGAAGAACGTTGGGCTACTATAGGGGGTTGTTGAGACATAATTGCCCCCATAGTGTCATTTACAATTGGATGATCTGAAGGAATAGAAGACTCAACTTGTTTAGCCTTTTTTATTTCCATGATAGATTATAATATAAGAGTATAATCTCGAGGTTGTTCCCTGAGTCTATCTCTGAAACTTGGTAGGATCAAATATTTGTTGAGTACAACTTCATTATCAACAATGGGTAGAACTAGATCAGTAGTTTAATGTAGTGGATCATGAACATCAAATCTTGTATCATCATTTTTATTCTCATATTACTCATTATTTGAATTATTCTCATCAAAATTGGTGTAAGTTAGATGTGTAGAATTGATAGCCAGAGTTTGAACTAGTTTTTTATCCATAATCTATGGTCAAGTTGAAGGAATTTGGGTGAATTTAGAATGGTTACCACTAAGTCTTGCACTTCATCTAAAAGGAAGAGATGCAAGGAGCTTAGGTGTCATAAATAAAATAACTTGGATAAAGGTAGAAAAGATTAAACAAATATAATCTAAACAAGGAACTTGAATATGCATTAAAAAAATATGAAGTTATCACAAATGTAAGGTGATACCTCAGTGATACCTCAAAAATCAATAGGGCCTAGTATATGTAGCTAGGGTTTGAAAGATAATATTTTAAGATTTTACTATAAATTTTTGAATTTGTAAGTGAATTTTTGAGTTAAGTATGCAAGCAAAAAATCAGAAATTTATTGGAAAAATAGTGATTTAATGGGACCTAGTGTATGTAAATAGGGTTTTAAAAAATAAATATTTTTGTAATTTACTATTGAATTTTGAAATTTGAATGGATTTTTTGATTTAAATATGCTAATAAAAATTTAGAAAATGATTGGAAAATTACTCAAAAAATACTGTGACCTAGTATGGACAACTAGGGTTTGAAAAAAAAATTAAAATTAATACAAATTTTTAAAATTAAATGTCAATTTTTTATTTGATTATGTAGGTAAAAAATTATAAAAAATATAATAAAAATTAGTAGGAAATCTACCCTAGTGTTCCTAGGGATTTTGTCCACAAACGAAGTAAGTCAGGCTCACCAAATGATTTAACCTTTTTGGGAATATTGGTGTATTATTCCTAATTTAGTTAAAGAGTCTAAGTATTAAAATTAGTAAATAATATGTAATAATTAAGCTAATAATTTGTGTAAAATAGATTGTAATTTTGATATTTCTAAAAATATTAACAAGAGGTAAAAACTTAAACTTAGCTAGAAACTAACTGATTCAACTGAGATAGACTCTAAAACTTGTTATGCAGGATTGAACACTATCATAAACTAAGATTTGAACTTTGTTTGGTAATTAGATAGGAGTATCAAAAGTGGATAGGAGTGGTACCATCATTATAGTCCGCCTCTACCACTATTGTCCTAAGGATCTAAGATTTATGGGTTTTGTTCACCATGTTTGTGTGACCCTATCCATGAATTTTTGGTAGTTGTAAGTTTGTAGAGCTCCTTGTAGAGATAATTTAATCTTCAAACCCTATAGTCTATTATACTTTGACCAATTTTAAAAAATAAGAGGGGGTTAGTATGTGTAAGATTCACTGAATATGGATCCACACCCCTTATGTGGGATGCTTCCTACATATCAATACTCCGAAGAGGTATCAAGACATATGTAGTTCTCCCACTTGATGTGCTTTATGTAATTGAGTATATGAATATGCACAATGTTAAACTAGATGTTCTTGAGGTGGCTAGGGACTAGTGTAAGGGTTTTAATTAGCTTAAAAGTGTATAGGTTGGTTGTATACAGAGAATGGGGAAGATTTCTTTAGTAGTCTTTCTTGTATTCTTGCTTTGTTTGTGAAATTTTCCAACCCTTTCCAAATGATATTTGAATGTTCTTTTATAGGGATCTATTGGTCATGGGTTGAATGTGCTCGCATTAGGATGACAAGGAGAAGGATGGGGAACCAAAATAATTTAACTATTGGGGTCAAAAATAGACTTGGAAAATAGCACTAAAAGTGGATAGGAGTGGCACTGATGCTATAGTCCAGGTATGGCACTACTATCTTGAGCAAATAGGACCTAGGGGGATGGACTAGTCATGGAAAAAGTAGTCTAGATCAGTAGGGATCAAGTTTGGAAGGCTATGAATGTTTTTGAATCAGTGAAAATAAGCCTATGAAGGTTATGAGAGCAATCAAGAGGAACCTAAGGGTTGGGTGTCATTAACCATTCTTAACTTACCAATTTTTTGCATTTTATATGACTACAAGTAGAATGAATAATAATCACGTTATTAATGCATCATTTAATCATATTTGATGTCCAAAAATATGCCTTTAAATGTTATAATATGAAATTAAAATTCATAAAATAAAATCATATATTTAGATAATATAACCACTTAATTAGTAATATCAAAACCTATGACAAGGAGGTCCCATATCATACATGCCACAAAGCATTCCAATCTCGAAGACAACTAAGTGGTCACATGATATTCTCAGTAGGTGGTCCTTAAAATTAATCATGTTATGATTTTAAAATGATATACACTCACTATAATTTATTACACAATGCAACTCTAAACTACACTTCATTATCTTTGATTTATGACCAAGTCAATAATTACACATTGACTAGTGGTCATTTAAATTGCCTGTTAAAGATCTATTCAATTTTGAACCAAATTATTTATGGTACAAGGATTCCATAGACTCAAAGCATGATGAACCCTAATGATAAAAATCATAAACCAAACATAAATTCCAAAACATTTATTCAATAACACAAAACATTCTAAACATGCAGTCAATCACCCAAACCTAAAATGTCACTACCCATGTCAAACTGGTGAATGGATATGTCTTTTTCTATCATGCATATAGGATAGTCATAAACCAATCCATAAGATTATTTATATATTAACTACATTACATATCTAGCTCCTCCTCTCTAATGATATTCCCCTTCACACTAAGGGTTGCACCTAATTCAAAAACAAGTGAATAGATGGCAGTTATTCAAGTCATGATATCAAAATCTAATGATAGTAAAATCATGATACTAAAAATTATTCTGCATAATTGTATAATATTTATCATCATAGAAACACGCCAACATTAGTGAACTGAATCATATAAATCAAATCAATCCCTAATTTAAGAGAAAACAACATTATGAATTATTCTTTGTGACACTTAGCCTCCAATAAGTGTCTTAAACCCTAACATAGGAAAATGAGAAGCTAATACTTCATTATATTTTATGCCATTGATAAATTATCCCATAGACTAGCTAGCATCTCCTAATGATGTTGAATGTTTTCTTTAATAGTTTGAACCTTAGGTTTCATGCTCACTAATATCATGATGGATAGGGGATAATAACCATAAAGTGCCAAAAATTTAGTTGTTTTAGAAGAGGTGTGGAAGGAAGTTATACCACCATTCTACTAGTGATAAGTAGTGCACCAATTATTATTATGTATCTAATGCAAAACAACATATATAACCTTATAGGCATTTATTTACCACCTATGTTTACCCATAAGATTAAAGATGATATGATGATCTATGAGATAAATGAGTACCAAAAATGAGAATAAATTAGACCAAAAATTACTAGTAAAGAGGGATCATGATCACTTATAATGAGCTTGGTTGTACCATGTAGATTTTGAAATGTATCCAAAAAAGAAACAACTATTGTAGTAGCTAAAAATAGCTATGACAAGGAACAAAAATAAGCATATTTTATGAGCTTATCCACAATTACCATTCTAAAATTTTACCTTCAGACATCAATAACCTTCTAATGGATTCCATGTAAACCTCCACCTACCTTTAGCTAGGAATGGATAAAGGCTACAAAATACCTAGTGTCTTAATTGTTTCACCCTTGTTCTATTGACACACCATGTATTTAGCCATAAATTTATGTATATCCCCCTTGAGTTTTTCCCCAAAAAATCATGCTTGATTCTATAATACCTTTTCAAAAATTTAGAGTAACCCCATTAGAGATGCATAAAGATAATTAAGTATATTGTGCTTGAGGATAATATTCTTACATAGGCATCATCAATATTTATACCATAATGTGTTCATTTTCTACTTAATTTTTGAAATACACTAGAATCATGATCGAGATTCATAATCAGAACCTATGTATACCTACCATTCTCCCATTTTGATCATTCCTCTTCCAATTAATATTCATGCCAAATGGTCATTATACATAGCAATACCTCAATGGATTCATCCCTATTAGATAGTGCATATGTTACAACATTCTCTTCTCCTTTCTTATATATGATTTAAAAGTCCAATCCCAATATTTTTATTACCCATTTTTTTATTCTAATGACAATTATTATTCTAAAAAATACTTTAGACTATCATGATCAATCTTTTAACCATCATATAAGGTCTCCATTTCTTTCCTACATTAAGAATATCTAGCATCTTTTTCTCATATATTATTTTTAGCCTATTTTTACCTTGATTTTATGACCTTCAAATGAAATGGGTCTTCCTTCTTGCATGAGTACTTCCCCTATGCCATATCCTAATGCATCACATTCAATAATAAAAATTTTAGTAAAAATAGGAGTAGCCAAAACTAAAAGGGTGAACATAGCCTCATTCCTCTTCTTAAAGGCCTTGGTAGTTTTTTCATTCTAATGGAAGAATCCCTTATTCAATAAATTTATATGTGGGGCTACTATGATAACATAATTTTTAACAAATATATAATAGTTACCTCTTATCCCCAAAAAACCTTAGAGGTTATGAGTTTTTTTGACACCTACCACTCCATAGATTTTTTAATATTAGGGTCTACTTTGAATCCTTAGTATGAAACATATGACCCAAATACTCTACCCCCTAGAGTCCAAAATCATATTTTCAAGGTTTTACATAAAGCTGATGTTTTTATAGAACCAACGGTACCCATTTCACATGTTGAAAATGTTCATCCCAAATTTTATTATATATTAATGTAACATCATAAAATAAAGATTAATTTTTCGTTGGCATAAATCAAAATCAAATTGAAATGTTACCTAATATAAGCATGTGTCCTCAGAAGAGTTATCTAATAAAAGAGGAAATAAACAAATTTATACCTTGATCTTACCCAAGACACACTATGATCCTTACTTTGATTGGATGTTTCTCAAATGATGTATTTATAATTATTGGTAAATGTGCATGATCAAATGGACAACATTTATCCTTTTTAAATGGATGGTTTTCATGGATAGGTGATATGGTTGATATAAGAGTGGATCTCCAAAAGGGAATCACTTAATTTTGTTATAAATACTTGCTAATAATGGAGGGGGGATCTATTTATATATTTGGTTGATTGATTTGGACCTTTGATCTTGGAGTAATATCTATGGTTTAGGATTAGTCCACCTCCCCACAAATGTGGGAGGTGTAGTGTGGAAGAAAGAGGAATGAAGTGTGAAAGAGGAAGAATGATGAAGGCATGGTCTTATGACATGCCTTGATGAAAAATGGATATCATGGTGATTATAAATGAATATAAAATTCATTTGTGGGAGAATGTGAGGAAAATAAGATCTAATTATTTATGAAAATATGGATATTCCAAATTCATAGATTTTCCCATTATAAGAGGCTTAACTTATTAATCAACACTAATTAAAAAATAAGATGTGATGTAAAATTTTTGGGAATGGATGTGATAATATAATAAATAATAAATTTATCATGGGTATAGGGGGGAATAGTGATGTTAAGGATGTTAGTGTGAATATAAGATTGATTAAATGATTTAGTATAATGTTATCATGGATTAGTAAGATAGTTTGTCATGTACTCCCAATCAAAGAATTATCTTCATAGACACATATATATGGACATATAAATGTAATAATTCTAGGCATCCATTCTCCATAATTCCTTAGACTTAAAATATGCATCCATGAAGAGAAACTTGAAATTTTTAAGTGAAAAATGGAATGAACTTTGCATGGTTGTGTTAGGAAAATTGTGAGGGGTAAATATAATTTTTGACCTCCTATAGCTACATGGGGGAGTCCATTCATCACCCCAAATAGGATTATATTACACTCTCAATGAGGAATAAATAGTGGCACATTTCCTCTTGTAGTGAAAACTGATTAAGGACAAAATTTTCTTTAATATAATGCATATATCTTAAGTCACACACCTAATCAATGAACCATTATCATAGAAACATATATATGGATTTATATAAATGTTATAATTCTCTCTCTCTCTCTCTCTCTCTCTCTCTCTCTCTCTATCTCTCTCTCTCTCTCTCTCTCTCTCTCTCTCTCTCTCTCTCTCTCTCTCTCTCTCTCTCTCTCTCTCTCTCTCTCTCTCTCTCTCTCTCTCTCTCTCTCTCTACTTCTAGACTCATAATGTTTAGGTATTTGGGCACATCCCTAGGGAAAAACTTGTCATTCTTATGGGGAGAAATGGAACAAAATTCATATAGCTATTGTAGTGAAACCATGAGGGGTAGAGATGAACCATAAGTCCATAGTTTCATGGGGGAGTTATATAATCACTCTTATGATTATTATTTTCCACTCTCAATGATGAATAAATGGAGGCACATTTTCTCATAATGAAATCTCACTTTAGGGACCAAACGTTGGTCAGTATAACATGAAAAATTTAACTCGTTTGCCTAATCAATGAATTATATTTGATATATATGGGAGTACAAGTACAAAAATGACCATATTATATTATTTTTCTGTCTTTTAACTCCAAAATTATAGGAAACCAAATGCATCCATGAAGAAAAACTTGTCGTTCTTAAGGGGAAAAATAAAATGAACTTTGTGCAATAATTTCAAGTAAACCATGAGGGGTAGATACAAAATATAAGCTCATATAGTTTCATGAGAGATACATATCATCATTCCTATGAAAATTATCTTCTACTCTTGATGATGAAAAAATTGTGACACATTTCCTTTCACAACAAAAACTTGTTTTAGGGACTAAAAATTAGTTAGTATAACATGCAACTTTTGAATCATGCACCTAATTGATGAATTATCTTCATTTATATATGAGTGTATAAATTTAAATATTACCTTAATGCACACTTTTTCAATCCATATAATAAAAAATTACATTCATTCATACGCATCCCTAAAGAGAAACTTATTTTTTTCTTTAGGGGAAAGATGGAACAAACTTTGCACAACCATTATAAGTAAACCATGATGGGTAAAGATAAAAACATAATCTCATAAATTTTTATGGGTGAGTCCTCTTAGTATCCATAATATTATTATCTTCTAGTTTTTATGAGAAATAAATGGCAGCATATTTTATTTATAGAAAAACTTGCTTTAGGGACCAAAATTTGGTCAGTATAATGCATAAACTTTGATTCGCACCCAATCTATAAACCATCTTCATGGACATGTCTATATGGGAATATAAATGAAATAATTTTATTAATACACCCTCAATATACCCCTAGACTCCAAAATTATAGGCAATGAGATGCATCCTTAAAGAGAATCTTATCTTTGTTAAGGGTAAAAATGAGACAAACTTTTTTCAATCATTTTAGGGAAACTATGAGAGGTGGAGATGAGTCATAAGATATTAAAGTTATATGGGTAATTATTTTATGAACCAAAAAATTATTTCATTTCACTATTGATGAGGAATAAATGGCAGCATGTTTTCTCTCACAACAAAAACTTGTTTTAGGGACCAAAGTTGGTCAATATAATGCATAACTTTTGAATTTTATTCCAAATCGATAAACCATATTCATTAACAAGTCTAAAATGGTGTATAAATGAAATAATTTCAACCATCATAATTTGAAATTTTAAGAATTTAGACACATCCCTTAAGAGAATCTTTTTCATTCTCAAGGAGAAAATGGAACAAAATTTTTGTAGTCATTTTAGGAAACCTGTAGCAGTAAACATGAACCATGGGCTCATACATTTTCATGAGAGATTAATGTAATCACCTTTATTATTATTCTCTTCCAATCTAAATTAGTAATAAATGGTGACATGTTTTCCCTCGTATAAAAAACTCATTTTAAGGACCAAAATTTATTCAATATAATGCTTAATTTTATAATTGCAAACCCAATAAATGAAATGTCTTCATGGACCCAACTGTATGTGTGTATAAACATAATAATGGACTTATTATACACTCTATTGGTTCTTACACTCATAAAATTAGGTGGTTGGATACATCCCTAAAATTAAATTTGTTGTTCTTAAGGGAAAAAAAGACCAATCTTTGTGCAGCCATTACAACAAAACCATGAGGGGTAAAAATGAATCATAAGATCCTATAGTTACATGTATGATGAATATGATCACCCTCATGAGGATTCTCTTCCACTCTCAAATAGAAATAAATGGTGGCATGTTTTTTCTCATATCAAAAACTTATTTTAGGGACTAAAAATTGGTCAATATAACATGTAACTTTTGAATAATGAGCTCAATTAATGTTCATGTACATGTAAAAATATCTATATAAACATAATAATGGCCTTATTTTTCAATTTTAGGTGGTTGGATGCATCTTTTATGATAATCTTATAATTTTTAAGGGGAAATGGAATGAATTTTGCATAGTCTTTTTAGGAAAATTGTGAGTATAGATGAATGGTAAGCTCATGTAGTTACATGGGGGATTCTTAAAGCACCCCCACATAATTCTCTTTCACTCATGATAATAAATAAATACCATCATATTTTATCATGCAGTGATAAATTTTGGTTAGTATAATGTGAAAATTTTGAATTGCGATCCCACTCAATGAACCATCTTTGAGAACACATTTTTATAAGATGCAAGAATGACCTTTTTAAAACCCTAGACTCCAAAATTTTAGGTAGATATATGCATACCTTAAGATAACATTATTTTTCTTAAGGGTAAAAATGAAAAAAAAATTACACAGTCATTTCATGTAAACCATGAGAGGTATAAACAAACTATAAGCTCATAAAGTTACATGTAGGAGTCCTCTAAGAACCCCCAGATGATTATTTTTAATCTTCATGAAGAAAAAATGGTGACACATTTTTTCTCACAATGAAAACTTGCTTTAGGGAGTAAACTTTAGTCATTATAACATGTAAATTTTTATCTACATACCCAATCGATGAATTATATTTATGAACATGTCTTTATGGTATTATATATGAAAGAATTGCCTTCATATTCCCTCCATGAACCCCAAACTCCAAAATTATAGGTGTATATATGCATCTCTAAATATAATCTTGCCATACTTACGGTGGAAAATGGAACTAACTTTACATAGCCATTTTAGGCAAACCTTAAAGCGTATAAAATAATCATAAGCCCTAAAATTCCATATAGGATTCCTATAAGCATCCCCTATAGTATTCTCTTCCACTCATAATGAGTAATAAACTATGGCATGTTTTTTCTCACAATAAAAACTTGTTTTAGGGACCAAAAGTTAGTTAATATAACATGCAACTTTTGAACCTGCACCAAATCGATGAATTGTCTTCACAAAAACATAAGGATGGGCATATAAATGTAATCATTTGGTTTTTCCCCTCTATTATCCCCTATACACAAAAAAATTATGTGCTTTAACACATCCCTTACAATAATATTATCATTCTTGAAGGGAAAAATGGAATGAACTTTGTGCAACCATTACATGTAAATCATGAGGGTTAGAGATGAATTATAATCTCATAAAATTATATGGAGTCTTCTAAGCATCCCCAAGATAATTTTCTTCCATTCTCAATAAGAAAGAAATAGAGAAACATTTTATTTTTCATCAAAAACTTACTTTAGAAAGAAAATTTTGGATATTATAACGTGTAACTTTTAAACCACATAGCCAATCAAAGAATCATATTCACAGACACACATGGATGGGCATATCAACACAAGAATAGTATAAACTTTAGCCAGTCATTACACCAAGAATACTCTACACATTCCATAATATTTTTTAAACTATAATATATATATATGATTCTTTTTATTTCAATAAGTTATTATTCTCTACACATTGCACCAATCATTTGAAGGTGGAAACTCATCAGGTACCACTAACTTACATTAAATGTGTTAGCAATGATTTCAAATAAAAATAAATACATAATGACAAATTGATTCTAAAATATAATACACTTTATCAAATAAATTAATTTTACTAATTAAAAAATTAACTTGCATTGAATATTACCCTTACCAGTTCAATCCAATGTACCTTCATGATTAGTTATATTTTTAAGTGTTTCAATAATTACTTTATGATTGAATTCATGAACTTTCCTCAAATATTTTTCGTGAGGCTTTCCATGGAATTTTATCAATTGAATATTTGTAATGATAACCAAATTTAAATAATGAAGTATCCCCTATTCAGTTCAAAGTCCTCAAATAACCATTGTTTTACTTTTTTATGAAATTATCTTCAAATCTAGTTTCTTGTAACCATTGGGATAAACTAGCTCTTACCCATTCATGATAGTTGTTGTTGATTTATTTTTCCCTCTGCACAATGAGATGAGTGGTAGTGTGTTCCCTCATCATTGTATTCAAGTGTAATTATTGAGAAAACCTGCCTTGCATTTAAAGTGTAATCAATTTTTAAGGACATGTAATATAAAAGTTTAAGGCTAAATTTACATTGTAAGTAAATTTTACCTAGTTTCACAAGATCTAAGATGTGGTCAAATATAATTGTTGACATCATTTTATGATTATGTAGTGGTTGTAATGAATGGATATTCTCCATATGCCTCAGGAGTATAATTATTAACCCACTATTTTGACTCTCGTTCATTCGAATAAAATTCCATACATACCAAACAAAAACATGCTATGTCCATAATATAAATAGCCCATGAATGGGAATTTGAGCTTGAGATTGAGTGGAAATCGCTCTATTAAGGTACTATATTGAGATATTCATACATTTTATTATTTTATTCCTTAATTAACCCAAATAATATTCACACATGAGAATATTTATCTGATCCATGAGAAATTATTTCATTACACCACACCATAATACTTGTAGCATCAATCAAATCAGCATTATCATTATACTTATCCTACTCTTTTTTAAGGGATATTTTTTCTCATGCACCTAAACCATAATTCTCCCCATTTTCACACCTAAGTTTAAATAAACTCCAAAAAAGTTGTAACCCATTCTTATTATGCATTATGCTTAACCAGTAAAACATTTAAGAACTCTTAAACTATCTTGCATAATTGTCTAGCCAAATTTAATGTGTATTGAACATGATTTCTCTTGAATTTATATTTATATAAAATTTATAAAATAACCTTGTAAAAAATCTATAGAATGTGATCTATCTTACTCATGTAAAATTAGTACTCCCTAAAAATATTTCTACTATCCTTTGTGCTATCATGTCCATGTCTGAATGTAATATGCACAAAAATACCAACTTGAATTTAATTAGATTAATGGTATTGAACCTAATTTTTTGGTTTTACTATGTAGTATATAACAAAGTCCACAACAAAAATAATGGTCCTAAGTGGGAAGTTGTCCTTGCATAGCATGAATTAATTATCTAACCATTTTTATTGATGTGTGTATCTTGCACATTGGTAGACAATATTATTCTTTAATTTGAGAATGAAATAAAATATATATACATGGTTCATAACCAACTCACAACTTGATGACTCTTTTCTATCTTTTAATTCATATTGTACAAATTTTTACTTCTTAAAATCAACTAGTTGCTCTCCAAATTCAAGTGAAATTTCTTCATGTATACAACTAAACAAATATGAAAAACCATCATAAATTTTACATATTCCATCT
Organism: Torreya grandis; assembly: GCA_037957365.1. Taxonomy (NCBI): domain Eukaryota; kingdom Viridiplantae; phylum Streptophyta; class Pinopsida; order Cupressales; family Taxaceae; genus Torreya; species Torreya grandis. The sequence continues at coordinate 1,587,108 of JARHVA010001418.1, read as the reverse complement.
AAAATTTTTGTGGAAAATAAATATCCCTCAAATCTTTGACACAAAATACTTGAGATTATCTCTCTTGATTTTTTAGGTGGAGAAACCACCATACATTCCTGAATAATCATGCTAATATGTAAAGTACAACATATGTGTTAAAAAGCATCAAAATGCATAAAAAAATCAACACAGACCCATAATAAAATGGTGTGTTCTTGGTTTATTTTAATTCACAAAGGCTTACACATCTCATGTGAGCTTTAGCTAATATTAATTATCCATTAAAGTTTTCAAGAAACGTTTTATAGAGCTTTGTTTGGGTCATGTCCAAAAGTGTTTCGCATGTGGGTCATATTTTTAATATCCTTTTATTATATTAACATATCTTATATTAGGTTAAACCCTTGTGTTGTCATGCCAAAAAAATTCAATAAAGTGTCTTGTTCCTTCACCTAATACCTTGTATTTTCATGGGAGTATACCACTAAATTTCCAACAATCTATGAGTAAAGGATCGTCAAATTTTGTTCTTTTTCCTATAGCTTTAATTGTATTTTTCCTATTCAATTTTATGGATGTACTTGTTTGACTAATAAATTAACCTCTATATTTTTTCCTTATCACTATAGAATTTGTTATTACTCATCTTGCCACAATATTATATTTTTTTTAGTTTTATTACTTATTACATTAAATGCATTACTTAGATTTTTTCCTATTATATTATTTCTTCTCTCTAGGTTAATTGTTCTTAACCATAAATTATGCATCACAAGGCACATTATTTTACATTCTCATCAATTGAACAAGTAGTTTCCACTATTTTGTATGGGTTTTAATCTCAAGTGCATAGTCACATGCAAGTTTAACATGATGTTTAATTGTATGTGTTGACATTTTACCTTACCTAGGTTCTAAAATCCTATCATCTATTCCAATAAAATACTTTGGTTTTCATCAAATAATCCTTGGAAGTGTGGGTGTATAAGCTACATTATTTTTTTTAGTTTAATGGTGTTAGCACTTCAACCATATAAGTGATATTCAAGCCTTTGTTCCCATTAGACTATAGAGATGAAGTAAATTATTTTTCATTAAGAGAAAGATCAATTGAGGTCATTACCTGATTTTCATTATTATCATGCTCAAAAAACTTCATTAGGGATTATGTTTCATTATAGTTTGTTTCTCCATGTATTTCATCACTCGATATAAATTCATTAATTACATGTTCTACATATTGAGTTTCATCATTAAATAATGATTGATTAAATATTAAAACTCATTTGAATATGTATAAACTAACCCCAATAAGAAACCAAAAATCCCCATAAAATACAACCCACCACCCAAGCAACAGAGCTTGAAAACCTAACCAACAAACCTACAAACCTAAAATAGGCTCTAAATAACCTACCACCAAGAGATACTCATTGTCACCAAGAGGTTTTACTATCATTTCCCTACCTTAACAAAACCATCATCCCCCTATGACCAACCCCATAATCCTTATAACCCCCCTTCGCTCAAACCTCCATTGGAGTGAAGTGTCATAAAGAGTGACTTGGGGACCTTAAAGATTCATCCTTTTTTCTTCTTTAGAAAAATTATCTAATTTGATCTATCTCCATAATCCTCCAAATATTAATTGCATGGGAAGAAAATCATTGATTGTTAACCTAAAAATACACCAACCTCCAAATTCTTTTCCGTAGGAATATTCAAGAATTCTAAAGGGAAATAAATCACCTCATGAGACTGAGGAGCTTTGTGAACTACTTTTGAAATAAGAATCACCTCTTTCATCAAAGGGGTCTCATGATTATTAACACAATCCAATAAAAGATGAATGTGAAAGGCATCCTTACACCAAAATGATTCCACCTTTCACTTCAAGATTTGACACGGCCCAACCAAATATCCTATCTCAAAGAAAATTTAGAGTTGAAAGGGTATCCCCTCAAATTTGAGGATTTGAGACCAAAAATGATCCTTAACTTTCAACTCAATATAAAATATAATATCTTAAGAGATATCTATACAAACTATAACGCACGTGAAAGTGGTGTGATCATATTTCATGGTACTCATGTCTACTTTCAACATCTCACCTAGAGCATTAGCAATAGATGTGAGGTATGATTCATACCAAAACTAAAGGGGTAGGTATGATACTCAGACCCAAATGAGCTTAGTGCTGAGGGATTTCATCATAGGGATAAAAAATAGGAACCAAGGACTTATATAGAGAAAACATTAGTCCCAATTCCAAACCTTATTCTAGTATTCAAGGATATCAAACACCATGATGAAAAAACCCCTTGCACAAGTATAAATCTACAAACTTCCTTCAATAAATGGTTGCCAAGCATCAAATATCTGTCTATGGAGAGTAGGGAAGCTAGGCCAAAAGCATTCAAACCTACAAATCACACCCCTAGTCACGAACTAGTTCTCATTATTGAGCACCTCCTTGAGTACTTATTCCCCAAAAGAGATAAGGGGGGTGATATTTACTTGAGCCATAGGCTTCATCCAAGTTTTTAGTCTCATTTGACTGGGTTACCTCTGCAATAAATGATATAGCCTCTGCCACCCTTCTAAGGCCTACCAAGCTTGGTATCTTACTGGAAGAATCCACTACCACCACTGATTTGAATCTTGGGTAAAACACTACCAAACATGTAGTCATTTCCATCTTAAACCCACTACTTAGTTTAAAACCACCATATGACTTCCTTGTAGATCCATCTAACCCTATCGACTCCACATCATCCCTTGCCTTTGTCTTTGACATCATTTCCCAAACTATTATCACTTAACTATTGTGTTGGTAGTAAACCCTAAATTGATAACTATCATTCACCATCTCATACCTTTTAGTTTCAAATCTTTAATTTTAGTTATTTCATAATTTCTACTTAATATATCTTGTTATGCTCCATGCATATATCATTACAAATAGTTTACTAAAAACTTACCATTGATAATGATCTTATAAAACTTATATCTCAATAATATACACATTGATTGATATGCTTTGAAATATATATAGAAGTTAAGGTCAAAATTTTGTGTTCATACACATTTAGTTTTAATTTTTTAGCTTTCTTAACATGTAAAATTGTTTAATATTTATATATATTGAAAAATTAATAAAATAATATTATCAATAATCTTCAACATTTCCTCTATCCATATATGCAATTTTATACAAAAAATCATTCATTTACTCTAAAAAAAATGTGTCAGTACACATGGATTTTATATACACAATATTTTAAAACTTTATAAATTACTTATGCTTTTTCTCTTGCAAGAACCCATCAAGTCTCAATCTCTCTGAGTTCACACCTTAAAGGGTGTATCAAGAAAGGGGTGGGCAAATGATTGGTGCTTCATAAGATTATTATCCTCTATATCACCACTTGAAACCAACACAAACCTCTCTTATATATTTTTCTAAGGTTTGACACCTCCCTTACACTCTCTTATAAGCAATTCATCACCTCAAATAGCCCTACCTAAGCCAAACCCTCTTTTTATCTTTTAGTCCCATCATATTTAAAAGTTGGAGAGAGATTTATAATATCAATATAAATAATGTGAAAGCAAATCAAGTTTTACCTAGAAAATAATATATTTCACACTATATTTCATCAAGCATATTGTTACAAATATATAGGAGAGTGTTTCCTATAAATTAAAAAATCAACTTTATCCCATAGCAAAACCATACGTGAATATGGTTTCAACCAATTCACCCATATAATAATAAAACAACCTTTGTTGTTTTATTATTTTAGTCATATGACAACCTATTTTACTAATTACACAATATATTACTCACATTAATAATTTACCATATGTAAATTATTAATCACCATGTGAGTACTAACCATAGATTTTCTAACATTCCCCCCCTTAGTGTGAACATGGTAGAAAAACATTCACACACTTATCTGAAGTATGTTCACCCCTTATAGCATGCCCTATTTGGTTCATGACCTTGATACAAAGAGAGCTTCACTCCTCCCATGGTTTTAGAGGTTTACCATAAACCTTGACGTGAACAAGGCCCATCAACTGTCCAACTCATGTGGTTTTTTGGATCCTCCCACAAACCCTTTCAAGATCCATGAACTGACTTACATTTATGCTTTTATTTTCCACTATGCTTGTACATTAGGGAAGTATATAGGAAATAACCTAAAAATCACAAATCTGAAGAATAAAACTCACTGAAAAAGATATCACATTACATATATGAGAACACACTGTTCTCAATTATAGCCATTGTTGTCAATTACTACCACTCAATCTTGAATAACAAAGAAAACTACCACTACCACTATAATCTACCCTTGAATTTAGCCAATTTAGCATGGAATGGAAATGGAACATTAAAGATATGCTCCCCCCATAATGTGAAATTCTCATAAGAATATTAAAAATCAAATTATAACATATTACATAATACTGATCGGATCTTTCTATCTTGGATCTTGTTGTACATGGTCACTAATGCTAGTGAATGTATTCACCTAGTTGGCCATCTTTTAATTATTAAGTATGACAATGAGAGGATCACCATAGTCAAAGAATCTATGTAGTCATCTACTCTCCAATATAATTTTTCTCCAATATCTATAAACCACACACTGTTGAAAGTAAAAAATGAAAAGAGAAAGCACACTACATATGTACATATGTCACCAAATAACTAGTGTAGCCCCATCATTGGTGACTGATGAGAGATCATTGAAATACCTCTAACTTTTGTGTATCCTCCATCATCCATTTAGATGTTGCTAAATTAGTTTGATCTTACTTTCAAGAATTTTAAATAATTCACCCCCATAAGATGGATGTTGTGTACAAACAAAAATGAGTCCAATGCAATTTTTTATTTTTGGCATTGATGACTTACTGAGGCTCAAATGAGTTGCAAAAATATTCAAAAGTATTTTACAAACTTGGTAATTTTCAAAAAATAATAGAACCAATGTGATGGGGATGGAAAAATAAGCACTTTTGTAAAAAAAATAGCACTTGATTTTGAGTTACCATGCAAAAGTTATTAAGGTTTTAATTTTTTGTAAAAAGACCCAATTTAATTAAAATTTCTCAATGATTAAAAAAAATTCAAGATGGAAAGGAAAATTTATCATGTGACCACTCATTGGAATCAGAAGGAAATGATGATTCCAAAAACATTAATGGCCCAAAGAACTACTGCCAAAAAAATATTAATTTGGCCAAAAATGTATTAATTACCCTCAATTTACAATTATTTAAGCAAAAACTATAGAAAAATTAAAAAAATTAAAACTATAGTTTTGAAAAAAAATAAAATAATCAACCAATCAAAAATGTCTATGGGAAGGCAAGTAACTCACGGCTGATTTTGAGTTGAAGTGACTAGAAATGATTTGTTGATAACTTCAAAACCAGAGCTCTGATTTGTAAAAACTTAAATGCATCAGAAAGCTTGTTTCTAGATTTTTAAAATGATACTAATTTTGTTTTATTTCATTACATGATCTAAAATCTATTCTTGACTGAGTTTGATGCCCAAACCAGCTAAAAAATAATGCTTTCTTTTCTTTGACATCTGCAAGAATTTATACGTGACCAAATCTTTCTCTTGACTACTGGAGATATGAATGCACAATACTAAATACACGGCCAAGATAGAGGAGACAAAATACAAAATAAAACTATTCCAAACTCATTTAATATAAAATGCATACATAGGAGTGAGTACAACACTGCTCCCTTGGTTATATTCAAAATTCCATCACGATGAGATGATTAGAATGCTCTAATAAAGACACCCTCTTTGGTACCAAATGAAAGATAAAAACAAGCTACACATAGAAAATAATATATTTCACACTATATTTCATCAAGCATATTATTACAAATATATAGGAGAGTGTTTCCTATAAATTAGGAAACCAACTTTGTTCCATAGCAAAACCATACGTGAATATGGTTTCAACCAATTCACCCATATAATAATAAAACAACCTTTGTTGTTTTATTATCTTAACCATATAACAACCTATTTTACTAATTACATAATATATTACCCACATTAATAATTTACCATACTTAGATTATTAATTACCATGTGAGTACTAACCATAGATTTTATAACATAATGAAGGGCGATAAAGGTTCATTTTTAATATTTTTTAGTATCTTGTTGTGAATAATGTGTTGGTGAATGATATTTCTCATGGTATCTATAAGAGATGGAGGGATGAAATTTTGGTTATTTTGGGGTAGGATAATGTTAGAGGTATAAATCATTGAGAGGGGGGCTGAATTAGTGGTGACAAACATCAAATTCAAATTCCAAACCTTTCAAACACTTAGGTATTCAATACAACTATTCATGAAGCATACAAGATGTTTATAGCAATGAACAATGAAGATAATGTAAGATCACACACACAACCCAAGATCTATGGGGGGAAACCTATTAGGGAATAAAACCCACTCTCAAGCCTATAAACCATAGATTACTTATCCTATAAGATGATCACAAACATGAGATTGGTCAAGACCTTCTGACCAAAATTTAGTGAAACACCTATTTCAAAAGGAACACCTACCCCTAGGATGATCAAGTCCTTTTGGCCACCTGTTGGTCAAGTCCTTCTAAATTAGATGTTGAGCACCCTCCAAACACCTATAAAATTAACATCTCCTAGTCACTAATTTCCTACCAATCTAATGGAGATACAATGTATATCAGTTCCCTTCACTTCTTCACATAGCCACAAACATCTAAAACCACTTTTTGGATCACTCTACACTTCTTAGTAATAACTCTATCACAACCTCAACAACATGACCAAATAATCATACACATAGAACACACTCTAATATACCTCTCAAATCAACCACCAATCTCACATAGACATCATATATCCTTCGTTCACAATCAAGACATCTAAAACATCCTTTTGAATCACTTTAGACCTCTTCACTCATCCTCAATCTTCAAACCTACAAGAGCACTATTATGACATCAAAAATATTACCTACAAGTAATACACATAATCATCAACCTATATTTCTCTACAATCCATCCACTGTGCACCCAACCTTTCTTCTTTCCTTTTCTTTATAACTCTCACACACTCCCCTTCTCTTGAGTCTCTCATATCTAGAAATCATCATCTTTGATTTCACCATTTGTAGAGCTTTCATAATTATTTTCTTCTTGGTCACCCTTTAAACATTCCTTAACCCTTAAGCCATATTACATATCTCAATTCCATTCTCATAGGTCAGCCATAGAATCCATGGGTCACCCTTAAGCATCTACACCTTTCAATTAGGCCTTAGTAGCCCTTATAGGTCTCATACAGACCTATGCACCCATTTAACACTCCATAGAGAAATTTATAAATAAGGAACCACTTCCAAAAGCATAGGTCCACTCTACATTAACCCTTAGACATCCTCAAATTATCACAGACATCACAACACTCCTCTACTTATTCTCAATCTACTCAAACATTAGTCTCGTACTGAAGAACACCATGAATGAACAAACAATCAATTTATAAGCATTTGGTCATACCAAATATGGATTGGTCAAACCTCCAAATTTTATATAGATCATCATTAGAGAGTCTACAATACCCCCCAATAGCTAATTCCCCTTAAAACATCCAAATACCAATAAAACAACTCAAAATATCCTTTTTAGGTCACTTATAGACCATGATCAAACACATAGTCAACTTTGGAGCTCAATAACTTTTAATTTACAAAAATTCATACCTTCTAAATAAGTTCTCTATATTCACCTTGAAGTCCTCTACAACTTTTATTTTTATTATACCTTTAAATTTATCTTAGATCAAAATTTATAGCTCAAACATTGTAGATTGGTTTTTCCTTTTATTAATTTAAATGCCAACAGTCATGGTTAAACATCAAACATGTTGAAATCATATAATTCACCCTTGTAATATTAACCAAATATGCATCATTGATCTCTTTAGATCAGCTAGGTATTTATCTTGTAGTGCTCATTGTTAGATCTTGATCAGAACTCCCATGATTATGACACTTGGTACCCTCACATGCCTTCTAAACACTAAACATTAAGAACTTGTCATCATCTCATTACTTATTAATAATTTGTAACAAACATGCTTTGTCAATCTAATCAAGATAATCCTAGACTTTAAGTAGCTTAAACATTGAACACTTTAACCTCTTTGACTCAATATGCATCATTAATTTGTATCTGTATAAACACCTAATTGTTATTAGATCCTTATCTAGTCTTGATATTTACCTTTTACAAATTTTGCTAAGTATGGGAACCTCTATAATCTGCCTAGAATGCCAACTTTGAACCTTAATAATTTTTTTTGTGCTCAATTGCATGTTCTGAAATCTAAATCATGTGATCTTCTTTCATAATGGAATCCATCCATATATCAATCTACTCCTAGAACCTTCACACATGTGAAATATAATACCATCAAACTACTTACTTGGCTCTACTTAAACTTAGAAATTAATCTCATATTCATTTTACATCATCAATCTTTGATGAGATTAAACATGTACCATTAGAGTTCCCTTGCAAATTTGGCTAATTATGAGAAAACATTACAAACTACTCGGGAACCCAACTTTGCACAATTATATCTTTTGCTCCTCTCACATACATGACTTGAAACTTGGACCATATAAACTTAGGAATAATTTGATCACATACATATCACCAACTCCCTTTGACTCATCCATACATGGCAATTGTGATGTTAGAAAACTACCTACTCAATTTTTTCTATCACTAAACTAACTATGCCAAGAAGAACATAATGAAGACCCAGATGAATACCATGCACTCCCACAAGCTATCCAATCATCCTTGACCTTTGATAGGACCCCTCACATATGGTTAATACTCAATACCCATCCCTAATCATGCCAAAATGGAAGATCAACCAAGTCTACTTCAAGTATACTCGGACAAGCACACTGCACACTTTGTCATTTACACTTAGACTATTAAGACACTTCATCCACTCACTTGAACACCTCCATGAAATCACTAACAACTCTCCAATAGAGAATATGAGTTTTATTAAACATGTTTAATAAATAATGTTGCATTTTCATCATTTGAGAGGTATGTGATGTTTGCATAATGTTTATTTGTTTCATTATTTGTGAAATAATTTGAGTAGTCTCAACTAGTGGATTGGGGTTATTAGTGTTTAAATGTGGATTCTTATGATTGGTATGAGAAACATTCCCTGAATTGGTATTAGAGGATGGTTTGTTGAGTGGAGGATTGTTAGGGGATGAGTTGTTGGTGTTTAAATATAGGGTTATTGATTAAGCTTGTGTCAATTATCCCTATAGTGTAATAAGGTGATTTAAATAAATGATTATATTGAGAAGTGTGAAATGGATTTGACCTAGCATAGTTGGGGTAATTTGGACCATATTACAGTCCAAAGATGAGGAGTGAGAAAAAGTGCATCAAGAGTGAGAATCCACTTGGGTATCAAAGGTAGGAAGGAAAGTACATCCAATATATCATTTAAATGGATGAAGGTTGTCCAAAATAATTCTAATATGGGATTACATGATGCCAAGAATAATAATCTAAGATCAAATAGAAAAGATGAAAAATAGTAGCAAATTTAACTAGATACAAAACAATATCGACCAAGAGGTATAGAGTCAAGTGGGTCAATAGAGTTTGGAAGGAAGGTCAACAAAAAAATTTAGGAAAGGACATAGTCAAATCAGTCAACTATGTTTTTTGGGGAAGCACTGAAGACTATCATGTGTGAGACTAGGTGAAATAGAATGACTATGTCTTATGTAAAAGAAGACTAACCAGCCTATGTGAGACTGGGTTAGACAGGACCTATATAAAGATAGAAACTATAAGAGACATAATTTATTAGATTAAATATGTTTTAAAGGTAGAAACAAGTTTTGACAATGATGATGATTGTAGATGATCTAGTGTGATTTTGTAGAATATTTGAAATAAACACACAAACAACTATATCGATAAAGTTGATCTAGTTATGGTACACAACACAAACCTTTCACCAACACTTTCTGGTACAAGTTTTTCAATACAAAATAAATTATCAAAGAGTAAGCATCAAAAATAAAAAATTTAATCTATGTGATCATTACCGAATGTTTTAACTTATAATAATTTTATAAATAAATGTTATGGAAATTCAGTTATAAATAAGGAACTAGAAAGGTAATTGAAAGATGGTTTTAAGTAGTTAAGGGTAAAAGGGATATGTATTGGTGATGGTATTGGCTTGGTATCAGGGCCTACTCCTTCACTTAAAAATCCCATAGCAATAAGGGTTTTGTGTTCTTTTCCAATACTTACCATCAACCACATAATTATACTCGACCAAAAAATCAAGGTGGCTTCCCCATTGGTGATGAAATCCAAGGAGGTAAACCTTGGGTAGAATTTTTTTAATGCTTTTTTATGTTATATGGTCTAGAAGGTTTGAAAAATAAAAATAGTGTGACTAAATTGATAAATTTAAACCTCCTATTTAGTCTATGGGTGCCATTCTAAGCAACCAACCAGCCAAAATAAAAGTGAATTAATTACCAACAAAATGAGTTAATTCCTTTTTTTGAAGAGTGTAGGGTCAGTTTAGATGACCATGTATGAAAATAATATAGAATAGAATTGGCTAGGTTGATATTATCTATTAAAACAATATCCAAAAGAATAAAGTCAAACGAATCAACTAAGTCTTCTAGGTAAGAAATCAAACTACAGAACTATGTTGATCCAGTTGACCTAGTTCATTATAGGGACTGGAAACTATAAAAAAATAAGATTGTAAATGAAGAACAAAAATGACTGAGATGGTAAGAATGAACCTAATAATTTTGAAGATGTTTAAGTTGTTATATTTATATTTTGTTGTTTAGATGATGATTTTTAGCCTGCTAATGGAGTTAACTAGATCGACTAAGTTTGAAAACATATATGTAAAGCATCAAACTAAGTTGAATTGATCAATCTAGTTACTTGTGGTTGAAGATGATCTATGTAGAGAAATACATAGTCGATTGTAATGATTGTGTGTTAAATATGTGCACATAATATTAGACTAAGTTGATAGATTAGAACTAGTAATGTAAAAATGAAAATAAATAATAGATTATAATAAATGAAGCATTTAAGTAAAACTTACAAGGGTTAGTTCACATTGTGTTCATCAGAATATATACAAAAGAAAGTGAAGCTAATCTACAAATCAATCCTAGCTCAAAGAAGAAAAATCACACTAGCCCTCCCACTTATTGGTACATTTAGACAATTGAGATCATGACCAATATGGATCTAAGGGGTCTCTTACCACACTATATCACTAGATAGGGTTCTAAATCATTTAGTCAAGCAATACCATGTGATAACCCTAGCTAGGTCCTAGGTTTTTTTATAAAAGGAAATATAAGTAAAATAAATCTAATCTAGTGTTCAACAAAGCATATGGCACAAAATGGGGGTAATAAGAATAAAATTAAACATGCATAGAAAAAAACTAATTAATTCAATATGTATTTAATTCCAATGTATGGAGATAAAATTACATTCAAAATCCATTATTTATGTTATTTCTATCTACTCAAATAGAAGAGTAAGAGATAGAGATACTTACCTTGAAGACAAACCTGTGAAGGCTCAATCTCTCCCTTGGCTAATGGTTCTTTACAAGAGGTTGTTGTGGTTTGTAAACATCATTAAGATAGGCCATCATTAGGCTATATGACTTATCCTAAGCACCCAAGACTTTTCCACAAGACAAGATTCTTCTCTCCAAGTGTAAACCCAAAGTAATAGTTCTCCTTAAGTAGAATGGTGGAAGAGCATACTTTAAAGAAGCATAAATGAATGATTAACTATATCTCTCTCTAAAATGGGAAAAAACATGTGTTTATATAGCCAGATCTAACCCTAAACCCTTTTAAATTTTTAGCTAAAAGAGTCGGCCTAATTGAACTTGTTCTTTAATAAATAAAGTAGTTAGGTCACAAACTAAGTCGGTTGAGGCTGACTTAATATCATAACATGTTTATATTTTAAGAATGGGGTCAACCCAAACTGACTTTGTTTATTAAATGACAAAAAGAGGTTTTGGCTTAGGTAGGGTTTATTTGAGATAGTAAATTTATTTGAAGAGTGTGTAAGTGAGGTGTTAAAGCTTAGGGAAATGTATAGGAGTGGTTTGTGTTGGTTTCAAGTGGTGGTATAGGGCACAACAATCTTATGAATCATCAATGGTCTACCCACCCCTTGCCTAGTGAACCCTTTAAGGTGTGTACTTAAAGAGATTGAGACTCGATGGATTCCTACAAGAGAAAAAGTATCAATAATTGATAAAACGATGTGTATACAGATTATACTTATTTTTTCACAAAAAACTAGTATGACATTATCATGAATACATCATTTTCACATAATATTAAAATATGGGTGTGTGTGTATATATATATATATATATATATATATATATATATATATAAACTACACTTGAATCCATCCTCTTATATTATTATAATATTTGTCTAAATGTCTCTCCAAATTCAAGTATTATTATTTTCAAAAGGGACAAATGATGATTTAATCCCTCATTTTTGATCTCCCATTAACCTCCATCCATCCATATAGTATAACTATATGAGTGTGTGTATGTGTGTGTGTGTGTGTGTCCAAATTCAAGTATTGTTATTTTCAAATGGGAAAAAATGATAATTTAATCCCTCACTTTTGATCTCCCATGAACCTCCATCCACCCATATAGTATAATTATATGAGTGTGTGTGTGTGTGTGTGTGTGTGCACAAACACACACACACACACACACACACACACATATAATTATACTATATGGGTGGATGGAGGTTCATGGGAGATCAAAAGTGAGGGATTAAATTATCATTTTTTCCCATTTGAAAATAACAATACTTGAATTTGGACACACACACACACACACACACACACACACACAGAGATACATGCATTCATATATGTTTTCATGTAGATGTATACATATATATACATGGTTATCTAGATACATACATGCATCTCTCTCTCTCTCTCTCTCTCTCTCTCTCTCTCTCTCTCTCTCTCTGTGTGTGTGTTCAATGAACACATACACACACTCTTATATATGCTAACCAATAATATAATGAAATAATTAAATGAGTAATGGAAATGAAAGAGAAAAAAAATAGACTAAAATGAACATACATAGGTAATTAATTATGAATTATATATTTAAGATAGTCTTTTGGAATTGATCTCACTAATAATCATATGAATTTTATTATGACCTACAACTAAATTAGAATTGGCAGAGGGACGATTGTGTCTAGGCTAGAATTGGTAAAGGGCCATATATGTCCTCCACTTGTGTTCACTATGATTGATTGTGTCTTTTGATATTTTTTGGGCTCTATAAAATTTATGGATCCTTCATAGACTAAAACTGATCTATATTTTTACTTTAATTTTTTTATTTGATAATAAATTTATGTAGAAAATATTTGGTGTGAAAGTTTTTTGAGGAAATTTCTTGAGTTATATCTATATATATTACATGCTTAAAATTGAGGATCTATGTAATTTCAGTGCTTCTGAGTGAATCCTAACCTAATGAGAGATAGGTATTCATAGCATAACCCTAAATAGTAAATTTAACTATATGTTTCGCTATGATATTATTTTGGCACAAGATATGATGTAAGAAGAGTTAGAATGATGCTAATGCAACATAATTTCAATGTGAATATTCCTTGAAAAAATGTTAATAATAAATGATAATATCTTTACAAAGTAACATTGAATCATAAGCAAAAAAATGTAAAAAAAATAAGATATTACCTCAAAATTAAGCCACACCATAAAATGTGAGACACAAGATTGAGAAGTGGGGAAACTAAATTAATAGAAAAAACATCTCGTGTATTAATAAGAAAGGCTTACAAAAATAGTCATTGGATTAAAATATTCTAAAGAGAGTAGAATATAAAAGAATCATATGATTCAATTGATCCTTCAAGTGTTGACAAGAATAATAATTAAAAAAGAGGATAGAGCACTTTAAATAGATCTAGTAAGTTAAAAAGAGTTACAAATAAATTCATCATAACCTTATAATACCTTCTTAGTGTGTGCCTCATGTCACTAAGCCTTATGAGTTGAGGAGAAATATGTGACAAATATTTAAGGAGTTACATGTGACATGGAACTTCAATATCCCCTTCAAAAGGTACAAAAGAGGTGAATGTTACATGCCACCTCATAAATTATGGATTATGTGAATTAAAAATTGGCATAATAAGAAAATACATAAATTTGGTATATTTAATATACATAAATAAAGATTAATATTCAACAAGTCCTTAAGATTTATTTGGAGTTACAAAAGAGGAGAAAACCTTAAACAAAAAGGAGCTGACATTACATAATACTCCCCATTGATGATAACTTCCTTCAAGATGAATTATAATATTACAATGATTTGAGAAAAATAAAATAAAATTATAGATATCACCAAGAATATTGAAAATTTTAAGGTGTTATCATCAACAATCTCCTAAGAATCCTTTTTGAGAAAAGTGGTCAATCTGATTGGGAAAAAGGACCAAAAAATGAGATGACAAAGATGATCTATGATAACTTTAAAAATATAAAATCTTATACCAATCTTTAGGTTAAATAAACATAATGAAAATGATACCATAAAATATGATCTACATACATTTAATCATTTAATGTAATAAAAGTAGATTTAATAAGATCAAAGAGATAAATTCCATTAAAAAATGTTAATTATATTGAATAGAGCATTGGAAAAATAAATTTGTCAAAATAAAAAGAATATATATTTAAATCCTACCTTCCAAAAATGTAAGAAAAAAAAAATAAGATTATAAAAAAAAAAATCTCTTCATTAGCTCCAAACAAGACAATTTATGTAACAACTTACAATAAATATGTAAGCATAAAAAAACAATTTTAAACATTAATCAAAACCTCCATAATAATAAAAAGGAGCAAACATCAAAATTCCAAATTTTGGTATGAAAAGCATTACAATATGTTTGTTGTTTTTTTGTTTTAATATAAATGTATATATTAAAATATTATTAAAAAAAATAATGTTTTACATTGTAAGGACAAAATTCACCTTGTTTGTAAAAAACGAATTCCATGAGTAACCATTGATGATTTTCTTGACTTTTTTTTTTTTTTTTTAAATATCACATTAAGCAAAACAAACAAAGGTGACAAAAGACTTGTGAAATGGAATGCCATTTGTCAAAGAGTGTATGGTTCATGAATAAAGTTGAGTTTCCAAAAAAAAATAGCTATGGCACCACATGC
This sequence comes from Torreya grandis, assembly GCA_037957365.1. Taxonomy (NCBI): domain Eukaryota; kingdom Viridiplantae; phylum Streptophyta; class Pinopsida; order Cupressales; family Taxaceae; genus Torreya; species Torreya grandis. The sequence goes on along the minus strand of JARHVA010001418.1, from coordinate 1,571,684 downwards.
CAAGTATTTATTTATTTTTTTTTTTTAATTAGGTGACACACATAACTCCAATAAAAACTTAAATTTAATATAGGTTTCAAACAAAGTGTATCAAATAAAAACATATAAAATGATATATATACATTATTCTTGTCACTAAAAGGTGTGAAACTTATTATTATCATGCATATATGCCACAAATCAAAGAAAATAGGATTTAAGTTATTAATTGTTCATATTGAAATGTGGAATGCCACCTAATAAAATTACACTAATATAAGAGTAAGAGTGAAAAATAACACTATCTAGTACCACAATCTACCAATAGAAACTACCAAACTCAAGAGAAGTGGTAGTCAATGAAAGAAGAAAAAAAGTTAAATTAATTTCAATTAAAACTATGTATAAATAAGGTATTATACAATCCAAAAAAATTGAAACATGAAAAGATAAATGCAATAAAAAAACAAGGTTGAAAAATTATAAACACACAACACCAAACTGGTATATAAAATGAATATGACAAAGAAAGAAATGAGCAAATTGTGCTTAACAAGGCACCAAAACTAAGGGGAAAATGCTAGCTACAAGATTGGAATGAATATATTTTATTAAAATTATAATTTATGTTGTCAAAGGGTATGAATAAAATGAATTGGGGAAGGTGAATCAATAAATAAATAGAATAAGAAGGTTTGACTAACATGGTAAAAGTAAAATTTCAAAAAATCTTAGTTAAATGGCAAGAAAGATGCTAGAAATAAGTTTGGAAATGAATATGAAAATATGAAACTAGAATTAGAACACCACTTTAATATAATATATGGCATCTCACCTAGTATGCAAACTTAAAAGAGTGGTAGTAACCACACAGTACTTGAAAAAAATACAACTGAATTTTTGTTTGCAATATCAGAAATGCATATTAAAACCAAAAACATTGGTTTATTGATTGATACAATGATTTTAATTGAAATTAAAATATAAATATAGTTTAAAACATAAATGGGTTAGGAGATAATTATATATAAAAAACAAATTGTAATGGTGAAAACCTTTGCAAAAACAAAAAAATAAAAATGTAATCATTTTTTGCTTCTCCTTCACCCAAGAACCTACAAATACTCAAAGTTCAACCTTAAAAATAACTTACTCTAAAACATGAAAGAAAAAATGATGAGATCTTTACAAAGTAATATTGAATAATAAGAAAATAAATGCACAAAATGTAAGATATAACCTAAAAATTAAGCCACACCATAAAATGTGAGACACAAGATTGATAAGTGAGAAAACTAAATCACTGGAAGAAGACCCCACATGCATTAATAAGGAAGGCTAAAAATAATATCATATGGATTAAAATTTTATGAAGATTGGAAAAAAAGATAATAAAAAATGAACACAAGATTAAAGTGATCCTTCAAGTGTTGAGAAGGAGTTATAAAGAAACTCTATCATAACCTTTCACAATGTTCTTAGTGTGTGCTTAGTGTTACTAATCCCTATGAGTATAAGGGAAAGTGTGTGATAAATGTTGAAGGATTTAAATTTGAATTGTAACTTTAATATTCTATTCAAAAGGAAAAAAATAGGTGAAGGTTACATGCCACCTCAGAAAATCCAAATTATGTAAATTAAAAATTCACATAATAATAAAATCCATAGATTTGGTATTTTTAATACACCCAAATAAAGGTTAATCTTAAAAAAAATGTACATAACTCTTTAAAAGGTTTTATTATTGTGCACTAAATAAACATCTTGTAATAGATATAGTTTTAAGTTCATTGTTTTAAATGACTGAGGATATATTTGTATATATAGGGCTCTATAGGAAACTTCAAACACAAGAAAACCCTAGAAGATAGTGTAAAGTAAAATCCAAGGCACAAGGAATCAGTCCAAGGAAAAATATACCTACAAAAGGATGAGATTCATAAATAACAAAAATTCAATTATAACCCCAAATGAAAAGAGGCTCTAAACAAAGAATAGGCTACATAAGGTATGATTAGATGGGATTGTTGTGTTGAAAATTGATAGATTTGAGGTGTATCTAATAAAAAGTAGATGAATTAAGGCAAAATAGACTCTAACATGGGGTGAAAGTGTTATACAATGGATAAATGTACACAACTAAACCAAATATGATAAAGCATGACAAAGATGGAAAGGAAAATAATCTTGTAAAAAAATAAGGTTTTTACTACGACATATTCTTCCTTACACCCTCATATTGGATAAATTGCATGGCAGTACACATCATTTTTCACTTGGTATCCTCACAAGACATACATTTTCATATGCAACATAGATTCCAAGACATGGATGTCACATAGGTGGCTTCACAAGTTTTAGCATAATTAGGTGTATTTGTCTCTATTCTTATTTTATTTCCTATACAATCCCCTGGATTTATGTAGATAATGGTTCACTTACATATTTCTTTCATATTTTTACAAGGGCACAAGTTTCCATATCCAAGAAATAATCAAACATGGATGTTTTTTGTAGGATATTCTTTACTTTTAATGGTGAGATTCATGTAATCTATGTTTTCTTTTGACTTTTAGATCATTATCATTCTTATATTGACTTCAAGAGATATTAAATGTTTTGACAGTCAAGGCATCTAATATAAAACCTAAAATGACTACTTTTTTTTAGTTTTATGTATATGTACACATACACATCAAATTGGGATGTTATGTAGACACCTAATTTTGTTCAAAGGGTATTTTTAGTTGTCAAATCACATTATTATAGGGTAATTATATATTTATCAATTATTGGTTCATATTAGGTTTTTATTGTTGTATGTCTCCTATGTCATAAGCCCTATTTTATTTCCCTTCTTTTGGTTTTTATCTCCTTTCTTATTTTTTTAATATATTAGGCTTTTGATAAGCAAAGTAGTAATTTTTTTGTGGTTTACCAAGAACCTAATTCTACATATATTGAACCTAAAACATTCGATTCATTTTTAAATAACATGATGAAACTATATTTATATCCTTTTAAAATACACAGTATTTGTAGACACCTAAATCTGGCCACCAATGACCTCCAATCAAGCTTTTGGCCAATTTCCACCCAAAATGCACAATTTGGCCTAAAAACACTAAAACACACTAAATGATGTGAAAATGACATATTCAAGTGCCGATTTTGGCTAAAGTATCATCAAATGGGGTAATGTAGTTTATGGGCTAGTTAACTTTGATCAGATCATTTTGAGTCAAAATTCCAATTTTGCACCTGGGTGCTCTAGATTGTTCTTTCCTATCAAATCTATTACACGAGACACATGCCTTTGTTATTTATTGTGGGTAACATCGTAAATGGGATAATTGATCCAATTCATCTAACATTACCTTCCAATTTTAATCTAGTCAAATTTTGGACCAATAACAAGGCATTCTGATCAATCTAAGTAATTTGTGCACAAAGTGCTTAAACATGCTTAAGAGATAATTAAACCAAATTAGCACCTAATCAAGAAATCCATGGAAAATTGTTGAATAATTTGGTTTGGAAATGAATATTTAATATATGCATCATCAGGTGACCTTATTTCTTGGAAAGGCATCCCTAAGCCATAAATATCACAAATATTAGGATTCATGCATCCAATGCCTCATCAAAGCCCTCCATGCCTCTTAATTGATCCTCTACCCCAAATATTGATGAGACTATTTATAAATTTTAATTTCAAAATTAAATTAATATTCAACTACACATCTTCATCGCAAGATTGATGGTTCAGGTTGATTCTGATCAATCTCAAAAATCCATAAATAGAGAGGCCATGAACATCATTTTAAAGTCTTGATAATGTAAAGTCATAATACACAAATGATTCCAAAATCCATTGCATTAGTGATGCCATGCCAAATTTATTCCAAGCCAAGCTAAGCCAAATCCACAAGGTGCTAAGGAGAAGAGGAGATAGCCAAGCCTCCTTTGATGAAGACTTCATGAGCACAAGCCAAGAAAGCCACTATAATAAGCATTTTGGAGCATCCAAGGAAGGTAAAAGAGGTTTTATTTTGCATTTTAGTTGTGTGTTTTATTAATGTTTATTAAATAAGCTCTCCCTAGTGTCTAGGCTTAGAGATGTTATGCTAGTTAGTGTGTTTCTTTCATTTTGTTTTTATTTTGAAACTAACATGATACTAACCATCCTCTCTTGAGTCAAATTCCTAGTTCACATATGGCACACCCAATGGGACTAGATGCATCCTACACATGAGGAAGATCATTATGCAGCTTTAAAATCTTCATTTGGATCATTTAAACTCTTGTTATTTGATTTTCTAACTTTGTTTTACCATTTTTATTTGTTACAAGTGTACACAGTAACCGACGTCAGTTAGTAAAACCATCATCGATTGAATAGCAATCATCGATCACTATTTGTATAACTGATGTTGGTTGGATAACTATCATCGGTTAGTAAGTGTAACCATCATCAGTTATATAACCAACGTCAGTCACTGTGTTTATTTTTAAAACACAAACCCAAGAGCTTTTTTTTTTAAGTTCATTGTTTCAAACCCAAAATAGCTTCAAGGTTAAAGGACATGCTAATGTTTTTGTTGTAGGACCAAACTTGACCGTTGCTAAAAACATGTTTATATCACCTTTTACATGCTTAAAAATGAATTAGGAACATTATTTTGGTGCTTAAAGTAACATTTAAGGTGCTTAAATAAGTGTTTTTAGCATTAGTTTTCAAAGTTCACAATCTTAAGACCAAGGGGTCAAAATAACACCACCAAATCTTTCATTTGGGCTTAAAATTTCACTTGTCATTTTTGTCTTCAATAGTTATTTGATCTAATTTTGTAATCAAAGAGAGGGGTGTTGCACGTATGTTCTTCTATTTGTCCCCTTTAGGGAACCCTTACAATCAAAATCACCATTCCTATTACACAAAGCCTAGTCCAAGGCTTAGAAAGAATGTCATCTAAATCACTCCCCAAAAATTCATCAAAGTTTGGGTGACCTTGAAAATGACCCTAAATTCTTTCTTTTTATGTCTTTAATTTCATTGCATCTTGGCTTATGAGGGGGACATCATTACCTCCCATGAGTTATTTAGGGAAGCTTTGACCTAGGGTTTCATCTTTCAGCATTTACTTCACTTACTCCTTCGGAGTTTCACACATGACATATATGTATTTGACCAGTGCACTACACTGAGCAAACAACAGGATGTAGTGGTTGTAAAAAGGACTAGACCTTTTACAAATAGACAATGCCATGGTCACCCAATTTTTGTGTTTATATTTTGCATCATTTGATGTGAAATTCATTGTACAATTGATTCCCTTAGAAACATTTAAAATCTTGCTCATTTAGTCAACCCCACATTGCCATACCCTTGCTAGGATTTAGATGATTATACTTAGTGTATTTTTGGATCATTTTCTCATTTGGTATGTTTTGAGACTAAAACTTTTTTTTTTATTAAGCCATGTCAAAATAAATTTTTCTATACATCACTCTTTTATTTAAGAGACATTATGCTTTCCATTTTACACCACACTTGTGCCTTGAAATTTTTCTAAACTTGTTTCTGTGTGTGTCATTTGAATTGAGAAGGGTAGTGTTATGCTGCCCAAATCATGTTAAAAACATTTTGACCTTTTGAGTCTTTAAAACATAGCATTGACCACATCATTCAAACATGCTTACATTATTAGGCTGCTCAGTTTGTTTCAAGACTAGTTTACCTTGTATCAAACAACATTATTTCAAACTATGTTATGTATACCATTTAAACCTTTTTCATGTGTCATCATGTTGTCTAATATTTTCTAGCTTGTTTGGTCAACATCTTAGTTTTCAACATTGAGTTTTCAATTAACCTTGTTAATTTTAGATTCAAACATTGATTGATTTTTTTTAGTCCTTAATTTGTGGAGTTGATACACAGATCTTTCTCTTTTGGGTTGCATAACTTCAGCGAGTTGATTACCCAAATTTGAAAAAAGTATTGATGGTTTGTTTATTCAAAGCCTATCCTCATCATTGTTTGTGCCTTTATTTGGGAGAACATAGCCTTTCTTCAAATGCCTTTTGTTTTATTCCTTATGCCAACTAATCATGTTTATGTTTTGATTCTGTATGCCAGGTTTATGTTAAAGTTGTTTCCAAACTTGTTAGATTAAATCAAATCACATCAACCTTTATTTCAAGTCTAGATTTTGATGTTGTTTAGCTAAAATTCCTAGCATGTGCCTATTTGTTTAAGCCTATATTTTGACTCCACGTTTAGATAAAATACCTAGTAACTCAACTTTTCCCTTTCCTAGTTTAGACCTTGTTTGAAACACTTTCACCTAGACCTTTGACATGTTGATTTTTATTCAGATGCTTGACCTTTTGTGTGTATGACATTTGATGTTAGACTTTTTTATGCCAAGTTTTATCACAAATCATTTTGGAGATATAGCGCCACTTTTAAGCCATATTAGAGATATAGCTCCACCCCTTCAACCAAGTTAGACCAAGTTTGAACCATTTGTCCTCTGGATAGTTTATTATAGATTGTAGAACTCTAAGCCTTTTTGTTTCAAACCTTTCATCATTTATGTGGATGTCTAGCTACACTTATGGTGGAGTCATGAATAATCCACCTTATGATAGAATGGCCACATAAAATCCCACTAAGAACCCCTATAGAGAAATATTTTCTAAGGAGTTTTATTATTCTCCCTATAATACTCCATATGAGGAACATAGTCAAAATCCACAAAATCCAAATTGAGACCTTGATTGGCATAAAGAGGATTGTGAGGACTTTGAAGACCCAACAATAGATAATGTTATTTGAGATATATATCCATACCCTCTTTGCAATAATCAATACATGGAACATAGTCAAGAACCAACTTATGAGCCAACTCATGACTCGTATGATATGGTTTATGAAGAAGACTTAGATGATTTTTATTATGAAAACAATCAAGTTCCATGATGTCCTTTTATTATTATATCATTAGTTTTCCCTAACCCTCCTTTAGATTATATGAGCTATCATGATTCTCAATATCTAAGGAATACCATTATCATACCAAGACATAATCATTTGGCTTGTGAGAGCAATCATGCTCCACACCACCCTATCATTACCATCTCAATAATTTATCATTTATCTCATGCAAACCATCATGCTCCCCAAGGCCCTATCATTATCCAACCATAATCCATTCCTCATCTAGCACCAATCCCATCCAAACCTTGATCAATCTAATCATTCGAAGACCAAGTTGTGTTCAAAACTGGTATTTTCTAACTCATTGGAAACCAAGGCCAAGAGAACCAACCAATCCAAGATTTTTTTGTTAAACCAACCACTTATGATAAGTTACCCTGTGATGAATCACAAATTGATCCTATACTAGTTGTATGGGATTCTCACACTGACAAGCCAATCTTTATCGAGTCACTTCTTAATGATTATAACCACCTTTGGGCAAATCATTACGTTGATCATGTGCCTATTTTTTAAGAGCCTCTTATTGATAAGCCAGTCTCTAAAGATTTGTCTCTTGACCTTTTTCCCATTCTAAAGGAGTACCACTTTGACAAACCAGTCTTTATGTAGCCCATTATGCCATCATAGGTTGTTACTTGTCCAAAACCAAATATTCAACAAGACATCATTGTAATAGAGTACTCATCAGATAAAGAATTAGAGTCAAAGTCAAGATCTATTCTTGAACTGACATTAGGTTTAGCATCAAAATCAGAATTAACATTAGTCTCGACCTTAGATTTAGAGTCCATTGAGTTAGAATCATATTCATAAGAAGAATATGTTCATGTATATTACAATATTGGTATGCATACCTCATAGATTAGTTTGAATACATTTGTGATCCTTCTACAGTTTTTGAGGATGATTACTTTAACATCGACAAAATTTCTCCTAGTATCTTATATGAGGATTATGTAGCCTCTAGCCATTCAATTACCATTCCACAAGCCATGACCATCAACCAAAATATCCTTATCATTAACATTCCATCTCCCACAAGTGTTGATTGGGATCGATAGAATCACACTTTGTTAAACTGCATCTATGGTGACATATCAATTGAAAAGAGCAAGGAGGCCAAGACCACATTCATGTTGTAGAAGAACACTCTCCTAGTGAAACTTTTTTGAAAGTGATAGAAGACAATCAAAGTCAAAGGTCAACATTCCTTAGTGAAACCTTATCAAAGGTGCTACAAGACAATCAAGACACCTTCATTAGTGAAAACCTCTTTGAGGCACCAATAGCTGAGCACAAAATTTATTCACTATTGGATGAAGACAAAATCAAAATAGCTTCCTATCTATAGCCTAATCATATGGTAGCTACTCTCAAGCCCAAACAATAGAAAAATATGATGGTCCTATCAAGAGAACAAGTCTTCCACCCCACCAAAACTAAAGTTATATTGAATTTGGCATCAACAACATTACGTGTGACTAAAAGTCTTGACATTCATTTTTTTCTCCACCATTATACATTTCATTATCATCGACCATTCCATTTCACAAATAAACCTACCATCTATTATTTGTCCTTGTTTAACATCCATAGTTGTACTTTCCTTTGTAGAGGCTACAAAGATACCTTGTCTCGACATTTGAAGGAATCAGAATCAATGACCAATGGAGATCACAACAACATTATTACAATCACATTTTGCATGCATTTATTAATGGATCAACTATTTATATGTAGTGTGGTCTAGAAATTAACATGATTAAGTATTCTTTTTGTATCATTTATTGATTAGGACGTGCATCTCCCCATCAACAGGAACAATAAAATTAAAAACCACACCCAGGCCAAAAACATGTACCAAACCATTTCATTTCCATGCCATTACCATTATTACCTATGCTTAATTACCATTATCACATATTCCCACTAATCACCTTCTCACTTGGGGGCAACCCTCTTACCATTTTATCCATCTTATCATTCCTTTGCCTTTTTTTAGTCATCCTACCCAATCCTATTTTGATATTGGTTACTTTGGTTCTTCCCACACTTTTTATGAGAGGATTCTAATCAAGTTTAAATAAACAATCAAATCCATGTTTAAAATGATAGTCTATGAAAGTAGTGTGACAATTGATCTGGCAAGATATCTTTCATTTTCCATCCTATATCAAGTTTGTTTATATGAGCCTAATTATAACTGCTTATGGGTAAATCAATGTCTCACCAGTCTTGCTACTAAGTATAACCGCCTATGGAAAAATTATTATCATTGACCTATGCCATTGTATTCTAGTTATAACTACCTATGGGAAAACTAGGGGCAACACTTATTTATCATGCATTACTGCATCACCTTGCCATTACTATTTTCATTTGACTAGTTATTTACCATATTTGAGAACTTCTTGGGACCTAATTGGTTTTTCACTACCTTTTGTGTGGATGGAATTACTATGACTTGAGGTCATTTTGGGATAATGTGGGTCATGTTCAATTCATGTTGAGGTCTCCTCAGTCCCCCTTTCCATACGCTCTCACCATTTTGTGAGTAACCTAAGCCAAACACTCTCATCATTTTGCAAGTAGGTATCTTGTCATTCTATAATGAGTTAAGATACCTCAAAATACCAAAAACATTCATGATATTTCAAAATCTAAAAACATTTTTCCTATCTAAGCCTAGTCAGTTATCCTCAATCCACCTTATTAGGGCATGGTCATTGTTAGGATGCTTTCTTTTGCTTTTGTTTCTAGGATTTCTATTTGTTTGTTTATTTTAAGTTGTTTTTTTATTTATATGTTTTTTGTTTGTTTTTTTTTTTTCTTTTGTTTGTTCGCTTGCCTATTTATTTATTTTTAGTAATGTTGCCTTGACTTAATCGATAAGCATTCATTGGGTGATTCCTTGAGCACATTATTCTTAAGTCTATCCATATTCATACGTCAACATTATCATCATGGTTTTTATCATTGGTGCATTGTTTTTGAGAGTTTATTGGATCAAGAATCAATCCTTATGCATATTTTAGCCTAGTCTTAATAGAGTTCTATCATGATGCCTACCATCACAAGCTATAGCAAAAATTAGATTCATGAAGGTCTAAAATAAATGGAGCTACAAAAGTTTATCCTTAGCACCTTGTCAAATCCTCCCATCCCACCCTTGATCAAATCAACTCATTTAACCATTTTAGTTTTATCATTGTTAATCAGGATGAATAAATCCTCATTGGTAGGTATAATTAAATCATTTCTAATGATCAATCTTATTCCCCTATCCATCTCTTTCATCACTTTACATCTACTCATATTTAATCTATATTTCAGGTTATATCCTTGAGTTATACTTGTTAATCATCCCTAACTGGGGCACCTTCAAGTTTAGCCAATCCAAGTCCTCTTAATGACTATAACTACCTATGGATAAATCATTATTTTGACTTTTATTCCTAATTATAACTACCTTTGGGTAAATAAACATATTTTTTACATCAATGAATGGAAGCATTTTCTTATTTGGATTAATCTCAACCATGGGTTAATTCCACCTTTCTTCTTATTTCTTTTCGAGGGACCATCCATCAATAAATGTAACAGCCACTCCCTCGAGGGGGCATCATCATAGGCTTCCTAAACACCATTTAGAGCTTTATTCTTTATCCATCATCTTCTTTTTGGAATTTATGCCATCTCACATTATTTGAGAATACATTGTTTTGCCTATGGTTTGCAACATCTTCCCAAATAGGAGCAATTGTAGACACCTAAATCTGGCCACCAATGACCTCCAATCAGGGTTTTAGCCAATTTCCATCCAAAATGCATAATTTGGCCTACAAACACTAAAACATGTTAAATGATGTGAAACTAAAATATTCAAGTGCCAATTTTGGATAAAGTATCATTAAATGGGGTAATACAATTTATGGGCCAGCTAACTTTGATCAGATCATTTTGAGTCAAAATCCTAATTTTACACCTGGGTGATCTAGATTGCTCTTTCATAAAAAATATCTTTTTTAAGATGCATTCTTTTTTTATTTGGTGTTGATAATATCCTAAATGGGATAATGGATCCAATGCATCTGGAATTCCCTTCCAATTCTAATCCAACCAAATTTTGGACCAATAACAAAGCATTCTGATCAATCTGAGCAATTTATGCACAAAGTGCTTAAACATGCTTAAGAGATAATTAAACCAAATTAGCACCTAATCAAGAAATCCAAGGAAAATTGTTGAATAATTTGTTTTGGAAATGAATATTGAATATTTTCATCATCAAGTGACCTCATTTCTTGGGAAGACATCCCTAGGCCATAAATGCCATAAATATCAGGATCCATGCCTCCCATGCCTCATCAAAGTCCTCCATGCCTCTTAATTTCTCCTCTATCCCAAATATTGATGAGCCTATTTATAAATTTTAATTTCAAAATTTAATTAATCCTCAACCACACATCTTCATCTCAGGATGGATGGTTCAAGTTAATTCTGATCAATCTCAAAAATCTATAAATAGAGCGGCCATGAACATCATTTCAAAGTCTTGATAATGCAAAGTTATAATGAAAAAATGATTCCAAAATACATTTAAATTAATGTTACCATGCCAAATTGATTCCAATCTAATCCAAACCAAAGCCACAAGGTGCCAATAAGAAGAGGAGATAGCCAAGCCTCCTTTGATGAAGACTTCATCAGCACAAGCCGAGCAAGCCACTGTAACAAGCATTTGGAGCATCTAAGGAAGGTAAAATAGGGTTTATTTTGCATTTTAGTTGTGTGTTTTTATTCATGTTTGTTAACTAATCTCTCCCTAGTGTCTAAGCCTAGAGATGTTATGCTAGTTAGTGTGTTTCTTTCATTTTTTTTTCATTTTGAAACTAACACGATACTAACCATCCTCTCTTGAGTCAAATTGTTAGTTCACAATATCTTTGAAACTTGTAACATCTCAACATATCACTACATTATTGCCTCATTTTATGGGCCATTCCTTTGGGTCTCATGTGGCTTTTCTTCCTCTTTTTCAACTTTTCTTGCCCACCATTTGTTATCTTTCTTACCAATTGGGTCCTAATTTTTTTGAGAAGTCTATAAATAATAGGTTCATTAGTGTATGTGGGATAAAATAGACAAGGATGAGACATAGAGTGGGTGAGATAATTGAATTCCAAGGTATATAATGATAATTGAATTGAAATAAAGGTTATATAGTTTATTGAAGAGATAAAATTGAAGTGCTTAAAGTAGAATTTTACTTAAGATATAAGTCTTCATATTATATTGTGCCACTTTATCATGCTAGTGAAAATACATATAGGGATTAGGGATTGCATCCATAAATTTATTTTTAAAGTGCATCTATTATGTTTTCAATACTTGTTTTAAAACAAGGCCCTGATAATAATGGATTAAGAACACATGTCTCTTAATGACTCCCTCATTATTAAGGTTTTGTAAGGTCTTGTGATTTGATTAGGGTCTTAAAGAAGGAGATCAATTTCCCATATATGTATGGAATATTAGAAAATTGTGTAAGGTTTTTGGATATTATGATAAAAGGATCATATTCGTAACATTTATTTTGTATAATATTATAGGTGCTAGTATCATACCGATATGGTTTTGATAATCCAAAGGCAGGAGTGAATGTTCTTGGTAAAAAATGAAACTCTGTATGTTCACCAAGATGTTTATGGGTTTTTATCCACCTTGTTGTTTAGTATTATTCTCGTAACCTTATCTTTGCACATTTCAATTGTTATAAAATACTCCTTTACATGATTAGGCTTATTTTTAATGTGATATTATGGTAAATATAGCTAGATATGTATTTTGAGTGTTTATGGATAGATTTTTAACATTTTGATTTATAACCATTTTCTCATATTACAAATATAAACCCAATATTCCTTAATCCTTATGCCAATGGGGTTCATGCCACGATGATTGGAAATGGATACCAAGTTTGTCTTCTTGATTGGCCTCCCTTTTTCTTTTTTGGCTTAACTATTTTTTTTTTAAATCCCCTTTCATCAAGTTTCTAAAAATGTCTTATTACCTCATGAGGATATGTCTAATCTTTGAGTTTTAGAATTTATTTTGTGATTTTAAAATCGTCATATCAAATTAAAAATACTTAAATCCACATTGGTTAGAAGGATTGTTCTACAAAGACATATAGACCTAGTATACAATGATCCTTATACCAATTGAGGTGATGCAATAATGGAATTGGCCCTCCTACTAGCATAATAGTTGATTAGTTAAAGATGAGTATTTTTGAAAAAAACATCTAAAAATATTTATTATCTCAAGTTGAATACACATATTTTATACATCTTTGATTGACTTATAATACTTTAAAATCTTTATATAACACCCATTCTTAAATCTCTTGGATAATTACACCCATAAATTTCTATAAATAAGACCCCTATTTTCATCCATCATAAAGGTTTGTATTTTAGGTATGGGTTTATACGTAGAATAAAATTGATGCTACAAGGTTTTAATGATAAGGATGTCCCATCCCCATAACCCCTAATTTTTCATTCTAAATCTCTACACCAATTTCTTTAAAGATTCCCTCATCAGATGTAGAGGTTTGTTTTGAGAGTTTGGGTATTTTTACTCTACTAAGGTTTGTTTAGGCCTTGCATCAAGAGTCACTATATTTTCATGAATTTACCTCCCTACCATACCACATCCCCATAGGATATTAGCATTTATTGAGATTTAATAGTTTTTCCCTCTATGAGAGCTATTTAATGTACTTCCCATCTTCCCATCTACTTTTTGAAGGCATGATGAACAAAGGAGGAGCACTCGACAATAACCCCACTAAGTAAGCAACCAAGGAAATTTGTCTCAAAAATATATCATGAAGTAAGGATTTTACTCATGATGTTTTTCTTTCTCATCCTACTTTTGATTTTACTTATCAATAGCTAAAGTAGTTCTACCTAATACGTTACTTTGTTGGTTGCATTCTTTCTGAAAGCATGCTCTAGTCCTGGGTTCAAACTACCTAGATGGCTCATGTCATTAAGATTTAAAGCATCCAAAACATGACCAAAGGATTTTTAATATTAAAATTTGATGACCCCACCCATGAAGGTGTCATATTAAACAATTTTTCCACCTTGTATATCAAAAAATCCCTCCTAATGTTATCTCTTTAGAATAAAGACTTTATTTTCTTAGAGGAAGATGCTTTGAAAGTCCCTATCTAGGTTGAATTCCCGAGGTTTATCCTTTCTGTGTTGTTAATTCTTGGATGAATTAGTTGGCTTTAAAGGCTAGAGTGTTACTTATGAGTCTCAGAGATTCTACTCATTCTAACCATAGAGGAGGGTCTATGTGGAAGTTGATGTTTTTAAGGGCCTCAAGAAAATTGTCAAAATACAAGTCGATGATTCCTAGTACTCTTAGAGAATTTTTTATATCAACCTACCTAACACATGTTTCCACTATAAAGCAACATACCATAATACTAAAGATTGTCTGTTATACCTCCCCTACAATAGGACCCCACTAAGATATCAATTATGTCTCCTAAGAATACTAGGAAGATAGATGGTAAATTGTTAGGGTGAAGAAGAATAATTTCAATAAGGGGCCTACTCAAATTGATAATGGAAATATTAACAAGCCTTCCTCTAGTTCCATGACTCAGGTGCATAAACCCATAGATTCATTGAATAAAGAATATATTTTTAGCATGTTCCTCATCAAGGAACCAACACATACATAAATAACACCATCTCAACCTAATTTTTAAAGCATACCCTTAGTGGTGAATATATTTTCCAATTATCAAGTATCAATAGATGTATTTTTAGATGATTTAGATTTGTTATCATGTATCACTTGGTCTGGTGCTGGCTATTAGAGTGGATGCCAAGATATCTGGATCAATTGAATGCATAGTTTTATGATAGGCATGAGTCAAGCATGTACACAACATAATAGTTATAAGAAAATGAAATCACATACACAAAAATATTCCATAAACAAGATAAGATCCAAAACCAATCTTCTATAGAACAATAGCTCACCAAGAGAGATGTACAAATAGGAGTGCATGAGTAACTCCCCTAGGAAAGGTGGTTAGAGAGATAATAATAGAAGAGTAACTCCCATACCCAAAATATTCATTCAATGGAGTTACTTCTTATTTATTCGATCAAAATGTAACTCCAAGTACACCTAAGCAAGCTTATCCACAAAAGTAGGAAAACTCCAAGAGAGGGGGAAAATCCCATAATAAATAAATATGGAAAAAAATAAAATCACTACTCTATCACCCCCCTTATAAGCACATCTTAGGTGGGTAGTGTAAAAAAATGGGTCCCAACAACTAGGTTTGTTCAGGTACCTAATACAAAGCAATCTCCTATAAAGTACAGAAAGGGAGAAAACCCATAGGAAAAACTCCCCCCCACAAAAGAGAGTCATAAAACAAGTGAATATGCTATAAGGACCCTTCTATATATGATGTTATTGCTAATGTATACCATACCCCAACAAGAGCTCATAGATGAATGAAATTACTCTTAGTGAAGGGTTTGGTAAAGATATCTACAACCTGCTCTAAAGACTAATAAAATCTCAAGTCAATGACCTAACCATGAATATGATCTTAGATAAAATGCATATGAATCTCAATGTGTTTGGTTTGATGGTGTTAAACTAGATTATTGCATATGAATCTCACCTGATCTTGCTATACCACAGATCAACCTGGCCTTGCATACCTACCGACCGAGATCATACATACATGAAGAACCCTTCTGATTCTCCAAACTAGCACCCCTGTGGATCTCTTCAAGATCTTACAACAACCTGCAGATCTACCTGATCATACACACTTGGCACTGTGGTACTAGGAGGAACACACCTTGATCTCTTCACTCTGAAGGAGCTAACCTTACTCTCTCAACTATCACACTTTTACAATACATCCCATGAGTCTATTATATAGATCCCATGCAAAAAATAATTAGACATCTAATTACAATAATTAGATCTGTAGCTCAAAACTATAATTGGCCTTTTATATGCAAACAACTGGTTCATTAACTAACTATCCATGAAACTGATAGTTCCAGAACCGCATAGGTGACTGATGTCGGTCCCTATCTGCTTGGAGGTGACTGACGTCGGTTGACTCTTGACCGATGTTGATTTCTCTAACACTGTATATGACCGACGTCGATTGATCAAACTAACGTCGGTTGCTCTACCACTCAGCAACTTCCTTCCCTATTTTCATCAGTGAAGCTTTTAGCTCCACAACCTAACAATCTCTCACTTGGAGATAAATAGTTGCACTGTACCTGTACCTGTACACCATCTAATCTATTTCCTAGCTTGTATCCCTCTTTAAGCTCAACCTTGAAGACCAACCACCACAAAACCTGTGGTGCACCTCCTGTCATCCAAGTAACCTACCACATCTGCATCTATAAACCCATGTAAAAAAGAACTTGACCCTACATCACATGTTGACCTGCTGTTAGTCCCTCTCAGATACCTAAGAATCCACTGAACTGCCCTCCAGTGCTTCTTTCCCGAATTGGCTCCAAACTTGTTGACAGCTCCCACTGTGTGGGCAACCTCAGGTTTAGTATGCATGTACCTAACCTCATCATGTGAATCAGGACATTGTTCATAGAACTATCCAACCCTCAGTGTGCTAACCAGTTTCACACAATCATCTAGAGACAAAATCAACCTGTGACCTTCCATGTCTCTAGAACACACTTATGCCAAAGAATTTTGCTCCTCCAAATTCTTCATGACACACCTCTAAACTAACTTTACCTTTAGCTCAGAAAAAACCTTGCATGTGTGACCCTGCATCAAGAAAACACACAACATACAGTAATAGGATAATGTCATGACCATCATCCACCTGGTAAAGTAACCATAGTAGTTACAATGACATTGACTAGAGCCATGCTTTGTCATCCACCTGTCAAACCTGTACCACTATCCTAGAGCTTCCTCAAGACCATATAACCTAGCCTTCCATCTCACGTGTCCATTCTCTCTATTCTTTAACTAAGGTATCCATTCATCTTTCAGTGCTTTCTTCTGACTGGCAACCCTACCAAATTTCTTGTTTGGTTCTGCATCCTAGGAATCAAATTCCTCATTCATGCCATGCTCCCACTGTTTCCTAGATCCTTCTTGCTCTATAGTGAGCAATAAGTATAAAGAAGAGGAATAATGAATTTGAGGCTTACTTACCCTTTCAGTCCTCCATATGGGCATTTGAGACTCCTTGACAGCTTGTTGTCTGCCTAAAATCCATTCTAGTGACCGACCTCAGTCACCACAAGGTTTGCATCCAATCGACATCGATTCCATGCGACTGTCCTGACTACCAACATTGGTTTCCTAACTAACAGCAGTGTCTACCTATCACTGATGTCAGTTCCTTGATCGACATCGATCTTACCCTACCCAACACCATCGACTCTGGTCTACACATGACTGACATCAGCACCTGTCTATTTGACGCCATTTCCTCCTGACCGATGCTAGTATCTGTGTTCTCCTGTAAGTGATGACTTTTTACCCATGAGCTCTCTTTGGATCAAAACCCTATCCAAACTACCCTGCTCAGAGTTACTCAGCCTTCTCCAATGATCTCTATCCATCATCTCCTCCATGAACACCAAGGCTTTCTAGTTCTTAAGTTTGTCAAAGACATCTGACTTCCTCTTAAGAACATGCATCTCCTTCTTACTCATGTGACCAAGCCTACAAAGCCACGTCTTTGCAACAGAAGAAGAATCAGTAATATAAGTAGATAGATAAAGGATACCTACTTTCTTACCACCTACTAATTCAAGTTCATCCACTGTGAGAGTTTTTGTGCATCTCTCATCACCCAACTTTCCTGAAGCAATTAGCCTTATCTTCAGAACTAGGACCTGCATGACATCCTTCAACACCCATGTGTTGGCCATCTGTAATTTTAGCCACACTTTCCCTTTGCCAAAACTTTGACAAGGTACACCAACCCCTAAATAAATCTTTCCAAAGTCTTCAAGGACCTTAACATGGAAAAATACTCTATTTCGGGCTGCATGGAAAGAGGCAACAGAATCTATAAAACAAGATTATACTTTATCCAAGGAACATCCCAGAGCATCCTGTGCAACAACACCTACAACATCTACTTCTATAGTTCCTTCATGTTGATCTTCTACCAACCAACAATTTTTCTTTACCTACTCTTTCTTTCCATAACACCGTAATTGACCATTCTTGCTTTTCAATTCCTCCATTCTTATCTTAATTTATTCTACCATTGTTATACTCCCACTCAATCAGAAACCCCTAAGAGTGACCTGTAATCATACACAAACCTGCTCCCTACAACTTTAGCTCTGATACCACTTTGTCAGTGGTATCACCAACCAAGCTCTGATACCACTTTGTCAGGATTATGGAGCACACAATTGATTACCTTTGTATAAGCAACTAAACACGAAATTTAACCAGAATGCACAAGTAACTAGAATTCAAAAATAACACAAAATATGAGAGACAATACCCAATTGTATTAATACTCTTCCAAAAAATAATTACAATGAAGAGACACCACACTCTTCCACAACTTTAGGCTTCCCACACCAAGTGTACAGTAATTCACCTTCAAGAGTTATCTCTCTCAATTACGGTCCCAACACACAACTCAAACACAGAGTTGGTGTTCACCTCCAACCAGTCAGTATCACTACTGCCAGTACCACTAGTAAGTGACAACCAAAAAAACCATCGTTGCCTACTTCCAGTCCAACTGAGTACTCCACGTACTCAAGGTTCGAGTACACACCGTACTCTAAGTAGATCTCCCCTGATCTTGCTACCTATTGTGTTGTGATCTCCCTGATCTTGCTGCCACCTACAAATCAACTTGGTTTTGAAACACCTACAAACCTAGATCAAACACACACAAACACCTACAGATCAACTGATCTTACTTACCATGTAGATCTCACCTGATCTTGCTATACCGCAGATCAACCTGGCCTTGCACACCTGCCGACCGAGATCATACATACATGAAGAACCCTTATTATTATCCAAACCAGCACTCATGTGGATCTCTAAAAGATCTTGCAACAACCTATAGATCTATCTGATCATACACACTTGGCATTGTGGTATTAGGAGGAACACACCTTGCTCTCTTCACTCTGAAGGAGCTAACCTTGCTCTCTCAACTAGCACACTTTTACAATGCAGCCCATGAATCTATTATATAGATCCCATGCAAACAATAATTAGACATCTAATTATAATAATTAGATTCGTAGCTCAAGACTATAATTGGCCTTTTACATGTAAACAACTAGTTCGTTAACTAACTGTCTGTGAAACTGACAGTTCTGGAACCACACAGGCGACCAACGTTGGTCCCTGTCTACCTGGAGGTGACCAACGTCAACTGACTCCTGACTAATGTTAGTTTCTCTAACACTGTATATGACCGACGTCAGTTGATCAGACCAACGTTGGTTTCTCTGCCACTCAGCAACCTCCTTCCCTGTTTGCATTAGTGAAGCTTTTAGCTCCATAACCTAACAAACTAAGTATGAATCTTAAACAAACCTAGGTGGTTTATCTATATAGATCTCATCCTCAAAGTCTCTGTGAAGAAAGGCACTCTTCACATCCATATAGTGCACATCCCAACCATGTGTTATGGCTATAGCTAGTGTGATTTAGATTTTAATCATCTTTATAATAGTTTCAAAGGTCTTTGAGTAGTCAATTTTAGCTACCTATGAAAAACCCTTAGTAACCAATTGTGCTTTATACTTATCAATTGACCCATTTGTTGTAAACATGGTCTAATAGATCCACCTAAATCAAACCATCTTCCTTCCCTTAGGAAGTCAAGTAAAATACCAAGTGTGATTTTTGTTAAAGGAAGAATATTCTTCCTACATAGCACTATCCCACTAAGGTATGTCTAAAGCCTCTCAAAATGTTTGAGGGTCTGAAATTGAAGAAAATAAATCATGTGGACCACTCTGATAATCTGTCTGAGTATGTATGTCATCCAATGGATCCCCTGCCCAATTTCCTACACTCTAAAGTGTATGTTTGGACAAAAGGGTCCTAGATGTGGGTGAATCGGGTGTTGAATCCTCATCTTCTAAAACATTACTAGAGGTGGATCTATAAAAATCTCCATCACTACCCTCATTTTCAAAATTAGAAAAAGATCCTAGCTCAAGAACCTACTTTGGATTATCTAAGTTTGAAAAAGATTCAACAAATCTAAGTGAATCCAATGAAAGAGAAGAAGTATCAAGTGTTGAGTCTTTGGGACTCTCCTAAAAGTGAACACTTTTCTCTATGAATAACTCATGTGTGTTTGTATGTAGAAGGTATTACCCCTTGACACCATCTGGATAACCTATAAAGATGTAAGGCTTGGATTGAGGTTCCATAGCTTTGCATATCTTCTTTAGTGTATGTGCCATAGTTGGAGATCTAAAAACCTTAAAATTCTCAACTTCAAGTTTCCTTCCATGTCAAGTTTTAAAGGGTATTATGTCTTTCAAATCTTTGTGAGGAACCATGTTCTAAATATAATAAGCATAATTAATGACTTTAGCCCAATACTAATGTGCCAAGGACTTAGAGTGAATCATATAGATAGCCATCTCATTCAATAATTTTTTTGTGTATTCTATGACTCCATTATGTGAAGGACTTTAAGTAACTATCCACTACAAATCAATCCCCTCTATGGTACAAAATTGCTCAAATTTGTTGTTGATATATTCACTTCCATTATTAGTTTGAAGAACCTTGATGGATTTTTCAAATTATTTCTCAACAAGAGTCTTGAATTATTTAAAATATTCAAACACTTCAGACTTTTTATTTAAAAATTATACCCATGTATATCTCAAGAAATCATCAATGAAAGTGAGAATGTACTTAGCCTTTAGAAAATATAGACTGGGAAAAGGCCCAGATACATCACTGTGTACTAACTCTAATACTTGTGAAGCCTTCCAATATTTATCTTTGTCAAATTTTTCTTCAAGATGTTTTCAAATATATTATCCCTCACAAAGTCCCTTAGGTAATTGGATTCGAGGCAAGCCTATAAACATTTGATTTTTGCTAAGTTGTTCAAGGTAGTAGTAGTTAAGGTGGCCAAACTACTCATGTCATAATTTTCTAACTTCATCTAAATGAGTCAGTAATGCAGTTAGAGAAGAATAAGGTGAAAAATATTAGGTGTATAACTTGGTTTGGTTATATACCCTACCCACTACCATTGTAGAATCACTATACAACTTGATGATAACCAAATCTGGTAAAAACTCAACCCTCATGCCTTTATTGATATGAGTTATTTGATACATTGATAGGATATTAGTTAAAATGGAAGGGAAGTTAGAACATTATTAAATGTTCCTCATTTCATTTCAATAGACCCTCTCCCTTTAACTAGTATATAAGTGTCAACACCCAAACTAATAGAAGACATGCTACAAGGCTCTAAGGAACAAAACTCAACTAGTGAAGAGCCCATGTGGTGAGAAGCCCTTGATTCAATAACCCATGAAGATGTTGAATTTTCAAATACTAATAAAGACTTTCCCTTTTCTTTCTCTTTCCCCTTACCGTTTACCTTAGTAAAATCTTGGTTTGGTGAATTTTTCTTGATAGACTTAGGAACCGCAATGTTTTTCTTCTCTAGGAGATGAGCTAGGTGATCTATTTGCTTCTTTATGCACTTATGTTTATCATGACTATGTTTATTATAAGTAGGCACACTTAACCTTCTCTTTATTAGGTTTTTCATTAGAAGTGGAGGATTCAATGTTGGTTTTGGTAGAGGTTGATTCTTTCTTCTTATCTTGAACCGTATTCTTCTTCTTCTTCTCTTTGTTTAAAGTCTTTGCTTTCCCATTCCCAAAAATTAGGTATTGAAATTTTATGGACGTCAATGTGCCCGTATGTATCAACTTGTCTTACTCTCGAGTTAAGTCAAAAATAAAAGCATTTAAAGAGGGCATATTCCATGAAGTGCCCAAAGCACTTTTAGTGGCATGGAAAGTAGAAACAAAGACTGAATAGTCAGGACCTAGTTTAGAGAGTATAGAAAGAACAAGTTGGTTATCTTCTTTCTTTATCCTAGATTCTTTCAACTGCAATCTCAAGGAATTGAATTTAGTGAATAAATATTCAAGGTGTTAAAGTTACAATGACTTAGGCTAATGAGTTCATTCTCAAACATGTGACCTCTCATCACATCTTTCTCCTCAAATAGTTTACCCATAATGATCCATACATTATGAGATGATTTAGCAAGATCTAAGTGAAATAAGAGATCAAGTGCTACAAAAAGACATAATAGTCCACATGCGTCATCACTAAGATTATACCACTTAACTATATATGCATATATGCTAGGTTTACTTTTATCACCCATGGTTATCTTATACAAACCCTTATTACTTAGAATGATTTTGATCTTGATTTTCCATTTTTGATATTTAAAGGGAGTTAGTGGGTTGATTGAACTTTAATACATTAGTGTAGAAATGAGTTGTAGTAGTAGTTCAAGTCGAATTTGTTGCATAAATCAAAGTTCAAGTAGAATTCAAGAGTGGGCCAAAAAATCATAGTACACCCCCTGAACTATGAAATGGTGAACCACCCCCCCCCCCAAAATATTTCAAATGCATGCTCAAAAGATGTTGAACTCACTTGATAGTGTGTCTTAAGCAATCAGTGAAATGAGTCAAAATACAAGATTTTACAAACAAAAGAGGACATTAAACTCAGCTAATAATGCATCAAAGGAAGCAAGTACAATGTGAGTAAGTGAAAAAATAATAAAACATTACTTTTAGATATTGCCCACAATATACTATTTTATTAAAAATAATAAAAAATATCCACTAATAATGCTAAACCTAACCAATCCTCTTATGCATTACTTGTGTATTAAAAGAAAAGTAACTTATTTGACCTTGTTTTTAAATCAAACTATTGAAAAAAATAATTTAATATGCTAAAAAACATTAGGGAAAACTTGAATAGGCTTATCTTGTTTTGGAATAAACTTCCAAGCCTTTAAAACTATAAGAGTCCTACTTCTTGACTAACACACGAATTGCATGCACAGCGCGTAGCTGAAGGCTTAGCTAGGGGGTTTTAGGGTGGTGGATTGTATCCCCCCTACTATAGCTAAAGGTTATTTATAGCAAGGCTGTTAGGCATGAAAATGTTGTAGCTGAGGGCCCTCTAGAAGAAATGAAAAACTAGGTTTGAACATGTAGAAATAGCTAAGGTTGAGCATGGGATGATATCAAACAGAGGAGATTAGACTTGAGGCTATATGGAATCATGTGGGTTTTTTTGTATAAATTGTATCAAGGCACATAGAAAACATAGTCACAAAAAAACCATGTAAACTGTAGTAATGGCTACCAATGAATCAATTTTGTAAAAAATGACTCCACTAAAGATGAAAAACTCCCACAAATATATTTTGAAAACTATCTTTTATTTTCAAATAATGAATCTCATGATTTCAAATCAAACTAACAATAATAAAAAAACTAGACAATCAAATACCATAGTGGGTCTGATACCATATCAAAGTGAATGCCAAGATCTCTAGATCAAGTGAATGAATAGGTTTTTGATAGTCAATCATGTACACAACACAATAGATAAAATAAAATGAAATCACATATACAATAATATTTCATAAACAAGATAAGAGCCAAAACCAATCTTTCATATAAAAATAGCTCACCAAGAGAGATTTACAAATAGTAGTGCATGAGTAACTTCCCTAAGAAAAGTGGTCAGAGAGCCAATAATAGAATATTAACTCCCATATTCTAAATAGTCGGTCAAGGGAGTTACTTCCTATTCATTTGGAGAAAATTTAACTCCAAGTACACCTAATCAATCTTATCCACAAAAGTAGAAAAACTCCAAGAGAGGGGAAAAGCCCATAATAAATAAATATGGGAAAAAATAAAACCCCTACTTTAACACTAGAAAACACTCACATAGCCCCACCTAAACTATTTGAATAGCTCGTGAATCCTCATCAATTAAGTTTTATCTAAGGAATCAGAGTTTGTGATAAAATATGCTTATTAGTCAGAGTTTCTCCTTGTCAACTCAAAGCATTTCTTAAAGAATAGATATGAAGCCCTTGAAGGGATAGATGTAGAGGATATGTCTCTCAACACCCGTAATCTATGAATTATTTTTCATGGAATGTTTAGGGTCTAATAGACTCAGTATGCAAGTATGTTGTTTGAGATTTTAGAAGTAAGTTTGTAGATTTGCACATTCTTTACTTTAAGGAAGTGAAGGTGATGGGTTTCCTTCTCACAACTACTACCAGAGTTATTTGGCCTAATAGTTTAATGCTTTCTAGTGAACATGAAGTAGGTCATGGTGGTATTATGGCATATATTATGCCCAAATGATATCCTCATTTTGTGATGTCTAGAAAAAAATCCTCCCATCATGTCATATGGGACCTCTTTAATATTGAGAATCATTCGTTTAGCATTATTAAAATTTATGCCTTAAATGACCCTCGTGAGCATACTAATTTATGGTGATAGATTTTTTACTCTCTTATTAGCACCCATTGGGTTATTTATGGGGATTTTAATATGGTTAAATAATCAACTAAAAATATTGGTAATCAACCTATGAGATGGACCACTAGTGAAAGGGAGGCATGGTTATACATGAAAAATAATTTTGGCTTTCATGACCCTAATTCAGGATGGAACCCCACTCAAAAAATTTGGTACACTTGGACCAATATTTGAGGTGGGTCTGATCAAATGCTTAAATTATTTGGTCATGCTATGATTTCTTCCCAACCTTCCTTCTCCTTTGGTAGCATGTTTTCACTGCCAGTGGAAGCCCTGATAGATTTTTATTTATCTAACCAGTTACCAATAAGATTCTATATTACTTGGCTCTTCAAAAATCCTAAATATTATCAAATGTAATTCTTTCTTAATATATCCCTCCTAGATCATGGGCCCACCATATCACACATCAAATAGGTCTATAATCTTGTTCTTATGCCTACTTAATAGCTAAGTTGTACCTAGTGGTGGTTAGATGCTCTCAATCAGATGCCTAGATTTCTATGCATCAATGGGTGTCAATTAACCAAATTTGATAGATATCCTACTCTGCCACCTCTTCTGAGCTAAGTCAATCGGTGAACTCACTAGAAAAACACTCATTCAATGAATCCTTTCAACTACATGTGGCTATATTATACCACAAAATCTAATTTTTTTATCAATATAAAGCATATGGTGCTTAACTTTGATCTCATATGCATTGGCTCAAAGTTTCTGACCATTTTCTAAGGAGTTCTTCCACATGTTCAAGACCAAATCCACTACCCAATAGGTGTTATCCATTCAAGATAATGGGCA
Organism: Torreya grandis; assembly: GCA_037957365.1. NCBI lineage: Eukaryota > Viridiplantae > Streptophyta > Pinopsida > Cupressales > Taxaceae > Torreya > Torreya grandis. Next base: position 1,546,193 of record JARHVA010001418.1, on the reverse strand, counting down.
GAGATTGATGGAAATACCTGAGATGATCAAGGAAATTAATCTATAATTATTTAATTCCCAACCACCATCCATGAAAAGCTAACAAACCTTGAAAAAATTCCTTTCAATGGTTCCCACTAAATTTACCTCCACCCAAAGGGTCACCTATGATAGGCTTCTCTCTCTAGAGGATTGTATTGAAGCTATGATGTAAATGGTTAATGTTAAATACATGGGTTATGATGGCTTCCCTTGTGAGTTCTACTATAAAATGTGAGATACATTAGGTGTATACATACAAATTTACTCTCTTCATTTATCATCCCTAATATTACTATAAGTCAACACTAATTCTACTTATCTCTTCTAATTATGTCCTAGTATCACCCCTTCCAGTCATTTATATAATATCCCCATTCATTATTCTTCATCCACTAACCTTATATTAACCCAACCAACTTAATAATTCTTCTAATCATGTCTTATCCACTAACTAATCCCACTTGTCTATTATATTAGAATTTTAAATTCCAATCCCACCTACCATAGACTATTCCTAGGCTTTCCTACATTCCTAGTCGACAATCACCTATCTAACCACCTACTAATCTTGATTATCCCCCCTAATGGATTATATAACTCTCTAAGTATAGAATCCTCTCTATCTTAGCCTTTCCTCTCTATAATCCTCTATTCTAGAGACTTCCAAGGAATTTTTAATTTCTTGGATAATCCTCCACCATTGATCCTCTTCATCCCAACTTTGAATATTGACCATTGATCTTCCCTTCATGGTTAATTTAAATTAACCCATCCTTCATGGCCAAAATAACTATGAATCCATAAAACCTCCATGTCAATATCATCAATCCATGCTATCAAAATCATTGATCAAGTCAACATCATGCTAAAAATCTAAGTCTTTGGTAAGCAATCCATAGTTAATTACTATTTATTTTTTGAATCTTGATTCAGAACACTTAGCTTTAGGTTAGAATGTTTCTTTATATGTTCATTTTATGGCATTTTGATCTAATGGTACTCAATTTTAATGGTAGATTCTAGATTTGGGCATTTTTGGTTAAATTACATAATTAAGATCTATTTCTCAAATTTATCATCTTACATTTATCGAAATCTTGTAGTCTTTTATCTTATCATCATCATGTTTCCACTCCCTATGCATATGTGTTTTCCAAAGGCATCATCACTTTGTAGCTCACTGCTTAGGTTGAGTTCATTTTCTTCATCATCTATCTCACATATTGCATCCCATCCCCTTGTCTATCCATCACATCCCATGCCTCATTTCCTCTTTTAAGTGGCCATCCATCTCATTTTATCCTGCATATCCCCTCAAGGGGGAATCATATGTCCACTAACATCATTTACTAATATCCATCCATGAAATGGTTTTTATTTGAAAGATCATTACTACTTCCACTTTGTCTACTCGTAATTCACTTTCAAAGAGGGGAAAAATATATACATCTAAATTGTCTTGCTTCATTTATCATCACTAATATTACTATTAGTCGACACTAATTTTACTTATTTCATTTATCTCTTCTAATTTTGTACTAATATCACCCCTGTTAGTCATTTATCTAATATCCCCCTTCATTATTATTCATCCACTAACCTTATATTACCCTCACCAACCTATTAATTCTTTTAGCATAATCAAAATCTATTGCTCAAATTTATCATCTTACAGTAGGGTCTAACCTTTACTAGGTTTACCTCGAAGCCTTCCACTCACAGACTTTGGGCTCAGCCATCAACAAAGGGCATATAAAATTCATCATAAAATTTGGTGACCCTAAGCTCATTTTTAATTGGATTCCAATTAATTTTCTTAATGTCTCTTATAAAATCATCTCCAAGGTTTTTCTCTTTGCCTTAGGCATATGCTACCTTTGATCATCAATCCTGAGCAGACGGGCTTCATTCAAGGCTGATATATTCTAGATAATGTTATAGCAGAGTGGGATAGCATAGAATGGGCTCATCAATCACACTAAAAAGCCTTGTTCATAAAAATTTATTTTGAGAAAGCCTATGAGTGCATTAAGTGTCCATTTATCTTTGATATGCTAAAAGTTGTGGGTTTTGGTCCCACTATCATTTAGTCTATGTGCATGATTTTTTTTATGCCTCAGTATACCTATATGTTAATGGAATCAATTATGAAACTTTTTACCTCTTCAAATCCATCAGACAAGGTTTCCCCTTGGCCCCAACCTTACATGTTCTTGCAGCATAAGGCTTTGGTTATCTTTTTGCCAATGTTCAATCATAAGGCCTAGTTTATGGTATATCCCTTACTTCAGAAGAACCCCAACAAATTCTTAATGGGAACTTAACTAATGACTATTTTATTGTGATCATCTATGAAGAGGATGTTGTGACTAGTGTTAGGCACTACCTGGAGGTCTTTTGTCTTACCTCTAGCTCTACCATCTAATGGTATAAAATATAGTGCTACAAGAAATCCTTTCTATCACATCCTGCTTAGATGGCACAATACAATTAGCACTCATTATAGCATGATGAAATAGTTTAATTTATGGGAATTCCATTTACCTTATAGGCCTCTCCCCCTCTTGGTTATAGAAATATGTATTCAATCATGTTGAGAAAAAACTCTTGTATTCTTCTCAGCTATGGAAATATATAGTCTATTATGTTAAGAAAAAACTCTTGTATTGGATCACCAAGTCACTTTCCTTCGCTGAAAAGTTCTAAATCTACTCCAAAGTACTTCTTTACACCAATGTGTATTATTCTTCATGTGGGGTGCCCATAAAATAGGCTATTGGAAAGTTTGATAAGTTTTTGATGGATTTTATCTAGGTCAATCCCTCTTCTAGTAAAAAATTTTATAGAGTTACCTAGGATTATTGTTGTCTCTTATGAGAGGTTGGTAGAATGGGCCTCATTGATATCTCTAGAAAAGCCTCTACCCTATATGTTAAATGGATTATTCATGCAATGGAGGGAAAATAAGATTAAAAGACTCTTATTTGGAATTCCATCACTCAAGGGTCCCCCTATGATCACACGGCTTGGAAAGGGCTTGGTTTTCCTAATCTCCTTACCCTAGTTTCCCATATCAAAGTGGTGAGAACCTTTGTCATTACGAGTATCTATAAAGCCTTAAAAAAAATAAAGCTATGGTTTTTATGGAATGATTTAGGTTTTGAGGATGATATATCTATTAGCCATAAAATTATATAGTGGTCACATGTTATCAACATGCACGTAGTGCCTCTAATAGAAGTGCCTTAGATTCATGTACTTAAGTTTTATTACAGAGCAATCCACACCATGCAAGACCTTTTCTACAAATAATCTCAATTTTGGATCCCTTGGAATGTTTTCCAAGCTAAATATAAACTTTATTTGGTTTAAAAAGAATATTAGAATGAGATTGTGGTAGCAGTATCAATGGAGTTTCTTCACAAGATTTTCATTATCTCTGCCTATCCTTGGTGGAAGGATTAGAAATGGTACAAAGAGACTCATTTATAGAACTATATTGCCAGAAAAGGTTATGAATGGCTCTCTCCATACATTTCTATGGTGGATAAACTTGACTAGAGGTGGAACATATATTCCTCCACTTCTCTCTAGGAAAAAGGATTTCACACTATCTAGTGTACTTGTGCTGAGCCCAAAATTCTTCACTTCAATTGGTGTTTGATTTATCAAGGCCTGCCTATTGGCAAAAGGCTAGTCCAATTGAGGATTTCTCTTCCCAAATGTCCCTTTTATGGGCACCTTGAACCCATAATGCACCTTTTTTGGCATTGTTCAAAGGCCTAATGTGCCAAAATATGGATTTATGTATTTTTCCATCCCCTTCATTCCATTCCCTTTAGCTAGTTCCATATTATTTTTTGTGATAATCTAAGTCTGCCTTCCCAATTCACCCAAGTCTGGCATGCTTTTAGAATGGATATCTTATTCTAGGTATGGAAATAATGTAATTTGATGATATTTTATAATAATTCTATTGACTCTCTATTTTTTACTTATGATAAAGCTACAATTATTTTTAATGTGATTTTATAGATACAAGTACAAACAAATAAAGTGGATATGGAACTTGATTACCTATAGTGACTCTTCTATTACTGGGTGACATGCCTTGCTCCATTTCTCATGTGTCACCTTCCCCTCCCAGGGGCACCTCACCATGCAACAAGGGTGATTTTCCTAGGGGTATATCTCACCATAGCTAGCCTCACTACCATTACCAAGCTTTTGATTTTTCTCAGTAGTGTCACTCTCTCCCAATGGTTTAGCAAGGTGGTTGGGGTTCTCCCCCTATTGTTTGACATGTTGTTTTGGGATCTCTACCTCTACCACCTCAACATAATCAGGGGTGAGGATCCTTACCATCAGTGTCCCAGCCTCAAAGGAGGTTATTGTCTAGTAATTCTCAAGATGGTTATTTTCATCTCTTTGATAAAATTTTCCTATGGCTAAATTTAGCCATTTACGCCTTGCATGCTACTGAAGAAAAAGATAATGTTTATAAGGTGGACATTGACACTAGATGAAACCCTATGGATGATGGGAAATTTATTCCAAGCTCCAGGTGGGGTGGTCCTACTGATAATGACCTGCCCTTAGCTAGTTTATTTATTGTTGTTTCTTAATTTACCCTTTCTTATGCATTAGAGCTTTCTCTAGGCTTGGCCTAGTTTGTTCATTATTTTATGGCCTTGGGCCCATTATTTCCAAGGCATGGTTTAATGTGTTATTGGTGATGTGACCTCTTCTACATTTTTTTGTGAATAGTATTGTATATGTTTCATTTATAATAAAATTATAAACTCTATTTCATCAAAAAATATCCCCTCATTAGATATAAAATAATAAAACTTTCTAGAAAACACTATCATAACTTGAACGCTTACTTAAAACCCTATCACAATTCCCCATAGAATATTATTTCACTAATTCATTTTGCATAGTTGATTTTGGTAACTTATTAGTGTAAGGTTGAGCCTTCAGGTTATTAGGTCTTATCATCAAAATTTTAGTTTTATCAAGAATACAAAAACTTAACATTAAACGATACAATCAAAGAGTAATATATAAATATTGACACAGGTATTCATGTTTTATATCCAGCTTTATTGACCAGAGTAATGGGAATTATTATAAAATTCACATTCTAGAATCTAGAGATTTGTTTAAGGCATAAAATTAAATGTATAAAATTAAATTTATACGTCATGGTATTTTCATTCAACAATCAAAGCTAGTTGTCAAACCCTAAGTAAGCCTTATGTAAACTCTTTTGTTTAGGTGTGATGGAAGTGATGGCCATATGATTGTATTTACCCATTTTATCATAAAATACAATAAGTTTTTTATCGACAGACTATATTAAATGCAAGTTGAAATTTTAGATAGACTATGATTATAATAAAAATAAATATTATCTTTAATTTTTTCTTTTATTATAAACCATATTTATATTTGAAGGGCAATGATGATTAAATAATTATTACTAAAAATAAATTATGATAGGGAAGGTTAAGTGTCAAATTTATTCCTTGAATGAAAACATAAGTATTTTAATATTTTTAAAATGTTATTCATACCAAATATAAAAATAATCAACCTTCTTAACTTAATGTTAAGTTATTAAATTTGCCTCATTACACCACCCACCACACTATAGTAAAAACTAGAAATTATCCCAAAAGTTTCAAGTTATGCCAGGAGGAGTATGTATATATTGTTTGGGAAAGGTTTCATTTTTTAATGCAAGTGTTTTGTGGTAGACTAGTAGTAATGAACAAGAATAGTGTGTCAATATGTCTATTGGGTTTTTTTTTTTAAAGTCTACATTTTGTGTAGATGTTGTGGTAGAGGTTTTGTATTGCATCTTGTCTCTTCTTTTCTAGGTGTTACATATTTATTATCTTGTATTATTGTGTATCAGTCTGAGATAAATGTAGATGAGATCTCCATGTCATACAGTGATCATATTATTATTAATACAATGAAGGTCAAATCTTGGTGATTATTATTTAATATCAATTATTGCCTTATTAAGAATCATTCCCTGTGTTTTATGTATGGTTAGATCCCATGCCATTTTGAGGGGCATCTAGCATCGATTACCCCTTGTAACAAGTGGATTTGGTAGATGTGATGGATTCTTGATATCCCATGGGGAACTAGAGAATTTTTTGAAACCAACAACCACAAACATGGGTAAGGTAGGTGGTTTTGAATCTAGAGTGTAAACAATGTGAACTATTTTTCCAACCACTCCATTAATTAATTCTACTTTAACCCATACATTTCATGTTAACATAATATTTTCTCATCTGGATAGTATCGCTATTGATTCTAGTTGAGTGTCATTGTGTTTAGGTGTGCCCTAGTGTTTGCTCTATTATGATTTATATATTTCAATTCAAATGTTCAACAATTTAACAATTTGCTTGTTATGAAATGTCACCAAGTTTTTATTTCCATACAAATGTGTTGATATTTTAAAAGTTTGTTGTTCTTCTAGACACATGAAGGATTATGTTCTTGACATGATCATATTATAGTCTTATTTTTTCAAGTAAACCTTTTTGATGTTGGTTAATAAATTTATAAATAATATTTGTTGTGTGTGCATCCTCACTGACATAAATTTATATCTAATGTTACAACTATATCAAATGTTTTCCACAATGTGTGACCAAATGACTTTACCACATACATTGGTACATCATTTATAGAGGGAAGTATACACAAGGCCCTAACAAAAATAATTAAGCAACCACCAAAATGTTTTTATTTTTTTAATGAATGCATCATGCAAATGATCATTTATATTTTTAAGAATCTTTGTTCCTATGAATTTCATTTCATTATTAAGTAGATATTGTGTCTCATTTATTCTTTGAAAACTTCCAATGTTTTCCCCTCAAGTGCCTTCATTTGTCAAATAAGAATGTGAAGGCTTGAATGTATAGTTGATGCATTTCTATTGAATGTTGATATACCATTTGGAACAATTAGAATCAAGGGAAAACATTTTTACCTATGAACCCATTTAGTCCCCTTTTTATGCTACCAATCAAGTATGATTTACTTATACCTATTTTTCCTTTGATAAGCATATTTAGTGGTGTACTATGTGTTTTTTTTTGGGCACGATCTACAATGATTTTTAAGGTAGTTTGTTGTTCATTTGATGACTCAACTAGCAATGACTGAGTTGAGCGTCCATTATCTAGAATATGGGTGGTTATGCATTATGAGTCTATAAATTATGGTTATTTTGAGTGTAAGTTTGAAAACACCTCAATATGGTTCCAATTTTGGTTGTTGTCAAAGTAACAAAGGCCATTTATATCAATGTTAGCTATTTTAATTTTATTTGATGGGTGGATGTGGGATAAGATTTCAAATTCACACATACATTTCCATTTCCATTTGTCCATATTATTATATGTCAAAATCATCCCCACTTACATCAGCTCTGTGGGCAAATTTTGTAGTTGTTTTCTCAATATTCCATGGAAGGTAGGAAGTATTGATTTGTGTCCAATGTGTAATAATATTGTCTTTAGTTAAACAAATTTCCAATGTAATGTTTTTAAATGATTTGTTAATAAATATCTCCAGCTAATATAAAGCTTCATATGATGATGAATCAATAAGAGGAATAAAAGAGAAATGAAGGAATATGCAAACAATTGTTTGAACTTTTCTCTCTTTCCACTAAGTAGTTTTCCTTTGCATGATAAAATAACATGTGTGTGTAGCCTCAATGAGTGGCAATGTATTTAAAAAATAAGATACTTAAATATGCATCAATGAAGGATGGAATTGGTTGTGCATTTCACATGCTTTAAAACACACATTTAAATATTTGTTTTCCAATAGACAAGGTAAAAAAGGTCCAGATAAAAACTATTAATGGGATTTTTTCAACATGTGGAACATCTCATATGAACCTATGTCATAATCAACAATATTATATGTACATAACCATTTCATGGATTTCAATTACAACTATAATCGATATTCTAGTCATAATATGGTGATAGCTTTCAGATTTATTTTTAAATTTTGTTGCATACTTTGTGATATATGTGATTAATTAATAGTAGGAGACAACTGGTTAGAAATCAATGTTTTCACACCATATTGAAATCATGTTTGTATTGTGTATGTTTACTCTGTAATCATTACGAGTTGGCATGAAATTTTTTTTGCCTTCATCAACAATTAACATGGTTAATGTGGCTTGTAATGGCCATGATGCTTTGTATCTATATTATAGAGTATTACCCCATTTCAATAAACATACATACTCACTAAATTTGGTGTGACACTAAACTTAGTTTACAAGTTCCTCATAATATTTTTGAGCATCAGTAATAAGTATTTCATCTATGGCAAGTAAACATGGATTTTAAAGATTAGAATAGTGGATCTTATCATTTATTTTGTCATTACCATGTGGGTGTTAGAGTTGCAATCACTGAGAGGGGGGGTGAATCAGTGATACAAGATAATTTGATTCAATTCCCAACTCTTTTTAACATTCACCATACATCAACATGATCAAGTAGCATAAACATGAAATCACATACATCCAAATCATACATAAAAGCGTACATCATATAGACATAATATATATGTGGGAAACCTTATTGGGGGATAAAACACATTGAACCCTACATGATGGACTATAGTCCTATAATAACAAGATCCAACATTTAGACCAACACCAACTGATTAAGGAAAACCCATCCCTTATTTTAGTGAGGCAACATTCCCATTAGGATCTACTACCCCTGTCTAGTTGAGCATCTACAACACTAGACCTTTAGCAAGCTTTACCTTCTAAGGAGGAACTAAGCCCTTAGGCAACGAATCACCCACTCAAATACCTAAATAGATCACCTTGAACACCTATTAATATTATTCAATTGATGATGATCATAATTTTCTACACTCTTCACCTTTGATCTCTCTCAAGTTGCCTTTGGGGCTAACTTGCTCAAACTTCCTCTTCTAGGCTCATTAAGTCCAATGACCTGTGTGTCCTCCTACATCAAATTGATCAGATAAATATGTCTAATATTTTTTTCACTTTAATACTCCTAAATGACCTATACCTTCTCTTTTGAAGATTCTCTTCTTCACTTGAATCTACACACACATCTACTCCACTCTACTCTCTCAAGTCTAGAAACCATCTTCTTTGCTTTCACTCTTTATATAGTCTTCATGAATATTATCTTCTTAGTCAGCCATAAGACTTTCCTTAACCCTTAATAAATATATCATGTTAACACATATCTCAATACCATCCTCATAGGTCTGCCATATCATCTATGTGTCATACTAAAGTAGCTACACCTTTCAATTAGGCCTTAGTAGCCCTTATAGGTCTCATGGGGACCTATTAACCCATTTAGCACTTCATCAAGTAAATAAATATCATAGGATCACTTTCAACTATATGGATCTAATCCATATGATCTCTACAACATTTTCATGTGATTACATCCACGAAAATACTCTTTTGTTAAAGACCAAATTGCTCAAACATTATTTTGTACATAGTAGCACCATAAACAAATAAACAATCAACTTAAAACCTTTGTTCATATTGAATATGGATTGGTAAAAACTCCAAAATCCACATATATGGTCATCATTAAGTATACAACACTCTTTAATAGTTAGATCATTTTGAAACATCAAAATACTATCAAGAATAACTCAATTATCCTTCTCAGGTCACTTACAGAACATGTTAAAATACATAGTCAACTTTGAATCTCCATAACTTTGACTGTACAAAAATTCAAACCTTCTAAATAGATTTAATAGATGTACCTTATATTCATTTACAACTTTTATTTTTACTTAATCAAGAAATTTGACCTAGATTAAAAGTTATATCTCAAAAACTAAGCATTGATTTTCCTTTACAAATTTGAATATTCAAATTCCAATGGTCATTAAGCAAATGTTAAACATTGAGAACCTTAACCTCATCTCATGATTCCTATAAATTGTGTAAAAATATGCGCCATCAATCTCCTCTGAATAACTTGATCTTTATCTTATAATGCTCACCATTGATCTTAGATTAGAGCTCCTATAATTGTGTCACTTGGTAGTTATGTGTGTCTTCTGCACATTTGACTATTTGACTTGACTCACACCATCAATCTCTATTAGTATGAACACCCACAAACCATTTATATTTTGTCTAATCAATGAGATAGATATATTTTTCACTAACATGTTTAATTTTATGTACCTTTGAAATTTTGAATTCACATGCACCATTGGATCAAGATATGGATGATGAATACTCACCATTAGATCTACTGACTAGTGACATTAGACTTCAATGAGTTTAAACTTGATGGTCTATGGCCCATCATAGTCTACAAGATCAACTTTTAAGGTTTATAACTTGAGCTAAAAAATACCTTTTAAGGTTTATAACTTGAGCTCAAAAATACTTCAAGAGTCTAAATTGTTAGGGTACCTTCTTGGCACTATAGACAACATCTCCATGAAATCCTTTGACCTTGGTTGAATTTTTGAGTACCTAAAATAAATGCACAAACTTTCTAGTTCATTCATATCTTCATGATGTGCAATGATGGTCTAGCTTCTCTTAAGTTATAAGATGCATGTTTCTCATTCTAAATGATCAAGTGACACACCAAAACTTTACCAAGACATCTATGGATACCTCAAAACTTCTTCTTTGTCATTATATACTTTCAAATGTGTCATATCTCTCCAAACCATCAATCTAATTACTTTGTTATTAATACATTAGTATCTCATGCTCTCTTTGACATCAATGCTAACCTAACATCAATGACCATGTTCAACAGTTTCCCCCTTTGTCATTGATGGCAAAACATCCTCAAAATGACTTCATACTCATTTGAATTGAACTCCTTCATTCTAATATTTCTCCCCCTTTGACATTAATAACAAAGGGTTTCTTCCTCAACATGCCAACAAACATTCCTCAACATTATGTATGCATTCAAATACTAAAAAAATGATTAGGATACTTACATATTTTTAAGCACATGAATCAATTGCTTCCTCCTTTGACATGCACCAATCTGAGCTTGGGATTTTATAATCCTTGGACCTATCAACCTATGTAACTTACAAGCTCTCTTTGCCCATGCATGAAGATTCAATACCTTGTCAAAATACATGACTTTGTTTGATCAAGTCATCATGTCAATCTTATTGAATCAAAAACTATAGAATACATCTTCACACTTATTATCATGACTAAAGCATCTTCACATATGTTCCCCCTTACATTATGCACATCTTCTTCAAGACACACAAGCTAACTAAGTTATCTCCCCCTTAGCCAAACACATCTTCAAATAATATTCTTATCCTATAATTAATTATCCTTGTCTTGATTGATCAACCTCTTGAACTAGCATCCAAATTGATTTAAATTTCTCAAATACTTTCATCTATAATCTTATCTTTTAAAATCTCTTGCTTACCCTTTTTCTTCAAACTATGTACTGATTGGCACTTTAATCATTACCTAGAGGATACAAACTTGCTTCCACACAATAAATATGTATCCTAAGAATAATAGGTAGATACACCCACTTGTCATAGATATAACTCTAAGACCTTCATGATATCAATAATATGACAACACATTCTCTTCCTACTCAAATAACCTTGTCTTTAGTCTTCATATTTTGATCAATCAATTTAAGCAATTGACAAGATCTTACCTTTAGGACCAAAACCTTGAACATACCTTGAGAACATTTGAACCAGAGCAACATACCTTGTTATGCAAAATAATATATTGATAACACACCATCCTTGATCAAACATTTGGAAACTTCCATTCTCTACTTGCAATCCTTTAGAACCAATATCTTCATTCTAATGACCTATCTTGTCCTAAAAAAACAATCAAATATCAACAAGCATCCACCATTCTTCCTCTTATTTTTAAATATCTCCTTGAAGCTTATAGAGAGACACCCCTTTGGCATAGTGAGACTAAAAGTCCTAAAACTTATGGGACTCTCATATTTCCATACTCTCATTTGAATTATAGTCTTGCGTCATCACCAGAATAACTTTGAATGGATCCTTGACTTCATTATTTGATTCAAACTTGTCAACTAATGCAAACAACAGAAACTCTTGACTTTCCTTCATGTCTATCATGGAAAATAAACCATCTTTGGTCATCTTATACTGATAGTTCTTCTTCTTTTTAGGCTTAAGAGAAGCAACATGCTCATCCACTACAATATTTTCCTTTTCTTCTAAAAAAGATTCATGACATACTTTTTAAACTGAAGAAAGAACCTCATCACTAGGCATTGGTAATTAATGTTCCTCACATGAAACTTTCAACAATAGCAGGATGTTATCTTGGATCCATACATACCTTAGAACTAGTCTCAACTGGCACTTTGGTATTTTCCTTGAGCTTGACTTGTACTGACTTTTGATTCTCCTTTCTATTTGGATGGATGATACATTATCTTGGCATTCATGAACCTTATTCATATCCAATTCCTCTTTTACTTTAGGAGGTAGTCCACTTTGATTTTTTAGCTCAATTGAATTAATTTTCTTGGTCTTCACATCCTTGGGATTCCATACCAAGGATTGACATATCTTGAGCACACTAGAATGTCCATGCTCCTTTTTATGATTTGAGAGCTTACTTGTATAATATTTTAAAATATGACCAACTTGATGACAGCTGAAACAAATAACATCATTTATACCTTATATTTGATGAATATTATGAATCTCAACAAACATACCATCTTGTCTCCTAGGTTCATTATGTTCAAGCTTGATTATCTTAGGTCTCCATACCTAGGTTAGTCTTTTCCCATTTATTCTTGAGTAGAATATAGAAATATGTTACATGTCATGATAATTATAGCAAACTATATTATCCATACATCTTGCTAACCACTTGCTCTTCCTTATACAGTTTCTTGCGGTGTGACTAAACCTGTGACAAGAAAAATAATGACCATTAAAATATCTTTCATACCTCAAAGCACTTAGCTGTCAGATGGATATTTTCTTGTTGATTTTGGTGTTTTTATCCTTGTTATTTCTCAATCTTGTTTACCTTGACAACAAATTTCTCATGTTCATCTTTCAATGAATCTAGCTTGGTTTTCAATTGAATACTCTCATCATCTTTAGCTCTCACACTTGAAATTGTAACCTCTAACTAAATTCTGAGATTTTGGATGGTCTCCTTATCCATCTTAGCTTCTTTATCCATTTCATCCTTCAATCTACATGTTTTTTCTTTAATAATCTTTATATAATCAAGATTGGATTTCAACTCATCATGTTCACCTTGCTTTGAAATCAACTTGGAATTAGTCTCTTCTAAGTCTTGAGATGTCTGCATTTTTCCTCTTTTCAACTCAGATTAGTCTTTGTAACTCTTAATAAATTCTCAAGAATGTTGATCTTCTCTTTATCATCTTTTGATCTTGAGCTTGACATTAAGGATTTTAGCTCCTTATTGAGCTTGATGCACTCATTCGTAATAGCCTTAAAGTTTGGGGTCATGATCTTACTATGATATTCTTCTTAATCATACTTCTCAATAAGTGCCTTGACCTGATTGCACTTTTTTCACTTGATTTTAGACATGCATAAGTAACCTTCACTTGAACCTTCAACTCATGATTCTCTTTCTTCAATTGCTTAGTTATAATATACCTCAAATCACCTTCAAGTGGTTAAACTTACAAAGAAGGTCCTACTTTGATACCAATTATTAGAGGTACAATCATTGAGAGGGGGGTGAATCAGTGATGCAAGATAATTTAATTAAATTCCCAACTCTTTAAACATTAATCATACATCAACATGATCAAGCAACATAAACATGAAAGCACTTACATCCAAAGCATACATAAGAGCATACATCATATGAACACATTATATATGTGGAAAACCCTCTTGGGGGATAATACCCATTGAACCCTACAAGATGGACTATAGTCTTATAATAAAAAGATCCAAAATTTATACCATCACCAATTAATCAAGGAACACCCATCCCTTAGTTTAGTGAGACACCAATCCCACAAGGAGCTACTGCCCCTCTTTAGTTGAGCACCCACAACAACTAGACCTTTAGCAAGTTTTACCTTGTAAGGAAGAACTAACCCCCTAGGCAACCAAGTACCTACTCAGCTACCTAAATAGATCAATTTTAACAAATGTTTCTATTTTTCAACTGATGATGATCACCTTCGTCTACACTCTTCACCTTTGATCTCTCTCAAGCTACCTCTAGGGATAACTTGTTCAAATTGCCTCTTCTAGGATCATTAGGTCCAATGACCTATGTGTCCTCATACATCAACTTGATCATATAAACATGTCTAATATTTTTCACACTCTAATGGTTCTAATTTACCTATACCTTCTCTTTCAAAGGTTCTCTTCTTCACTTGAATCTACACACACATATACTCCACTCTACTCTTTCAAGTCTAAAATCCATCACCTTTGCTTTCACTCTTGGTAGAGTATTCATGGATATTATCTTCTTGGTCAGACATAAGACTTGTCTTAACCCTTAATACATATATTAGTTAACACATGTCTCAATACAATCCTCACAGGTTGGCCATAACATCCATGGGTCACACTAAAGCAGCTACACCTTTCAATTAGGCCTTAGTAGCCCTTATAGGTCTCATGGAGACTTATTCACCTATTTAGCACTTCATCAATCAAATAAAGAGCATAATATCACTTTAAACTATATGCGTCCACTACATATGATATCTAAGATATTTTCATGTGAGTACATTGACCAAAATAATCTTCTGCTAAAGCATAAATTATTCAAACATTATTTTGTACATAGTAGCACCATGAACAAATAAATAGTCAACTTACAAGCCTTTGTTCATAATAAATATGGATTGATCAAACCTTAAAAATACACATAGATGGTCCTCATTGAATATACAACACTATCCAATAGTTATATCATTTTGAAACATCAAAATACTATCAATAATAACTCAATTATCCTTCTCAGGTCACTTGTAGAACATGATAAAACACATAGTCAACATTGAATATCCATAACTTTTATTTTACAAACATTAAAAACTTATAAATAGATTCAATGGATGAGCCTTATAGTTATATATAACTTTTATTTTTACTGCACCAATAAATTCTTTTTGGATCAAAATTTATAGCTCAAAAACTAAACACTAGTTTTCCTTCACAAATTTGAATATTCAAATTCCAACGGTCACTGAGCAAATGTTAAATATAAATCACCTTAACCTCATCTTTTGCTTCTTGGAAATTGTGGAAATTTCACACCATAGATCTTCTCTAAGTAGCTTGATCTTTATCTTGTAATGCTCACTGTTGATCTTAGATTAGAGCTCCTATGATTGTTCAACTTGGTAGCTCTGTGTGCCTTCTACACATTTGACTCTTTGACTCGACCCACACCATCGATCTCTATTAGTATGAACACCCATGAACCATTGATGTTCTATCAAATCAAAAAGATAGAGACACTTAACACTAGCATGTTTAATTATAGGTACCTTTGACAATTTGACTTTATGCACATTATTGGATCAAAATCTAGATGATGAATGCTTACCGTTAGATCTACTGACTGGTGACCTCAGACTTCAATGAAGTTAAACTTGATGGTCTCTATCCCATCATAGTCTACAAGAGAAAATTTGAAGGTTTATAACTTGAGATATAAAACACTTCAAGTGTCCAAATTTTTAGGCTACCTTCTTGGCACTATATACAACATCTCCATGAAATCCTTTGAACTTAGTTGAATTTTTGAGTACCTAAAATAAATGCATAAAATTTTTGGTTCATTCATATCTACATGACATGCAGTGACGGTCTAGCTTCTCTTAAGCTAGAAGATGCATGTTTCTCATTCTAAATGACCAAATGACACACCAAAACTTCACCAAGACATTTATGGATGCCTCACAACTTCTTATTTGTCCTTACATACTTGAAAATGTGCCATATCTCTCCAAACCATCAATTTGATCACTTTGTCATTAATGCATTAATATCTCATTCTCTCTTTGACATCAATGACCATGCTCAACAATGGGTTCCATGTTTTTACATAGTTATCATTTATTTTATCCATGTATGAAGATGTAAGATGTGTGTATGCAATAAGATTTTAATTTCTCCAATGATAGTTATTGAAAGGTAGTGTTAAAGGTTCCCCTTGCATGATTTTATGTAGATTTTTCCACTTAGTTTCAATTTCACATAAGGTGAATAAAAATGTTGGGTATCCCAATTATGTGATCATATATGTTAATTAATTTTATGTGGTTAGACCAAAATGAACACATGTATTGAATCTTTGATATAAAATACATTAGTTGATATGCAATACTAGCGTAGGGCAAGTCTTTTAAGTATTGGTAGAAGTATAAAATTATGGTTGGTAAGTTGTCCTCAAGTTTTTTTTAAATATTGTATATTTTTCCTAGATTCAATGGTGCATTAATAGGTTTAACAATAAGTAGCAAAAGTATGGATGGCTATCAAATATATTGTCTTGGTATCAGAACAAGTACATTACATACTCATGTAATTATAATTTCTTAGTGTGGGGTTGTTGTAACATGGAAACTCCTGTTAGAGAAAGAGAAATAAATGCCATATAAAATAATCCCTCGGTGTTGTATTCATTAATTGATGAGTTACCAATATTTTTCCAATCAATTTCATATGGGATGCCACCATTTGCTTTGTCCACATAACTTCTAATTTGTTCAACTTATCTTTATGAATTTGGAAGAGACGTTATAAAACTTGAGACCCCTATTTTTACGTATTTACTTTAGACATTTTTTGTTTTATACATGTCTTATTGAGACTTTTCATGTGTGTTTTTGAGGCATGAGATGTTATTGGTCCCTTATGTCTGAGACACACACACACACATAATGTGATGTTATTTATTTTATTCAACTAAAACAATATATACGTAGATAAATTATTATTCTACAAATTTGATAATAGTTTACTTACATTATTTTAGTCGTACATTATGATGCAGTTCAATTTCATACTACTAGAACTATTGTTCTTAAGCATGTATTTGATGATGCATATGTTTAGATGATTGGTATTAGTTTATTACCATATATATGTGATGTCTTAGATATGTCATGTGTATATTGTGTGGATTGAGATCACTTGTATTGTTTATATTCTATAGCTTTAGTTATCTAAGATAGGACACTTTATGCACATAATGTTGTGTAAGTGATAGGGGATGTCGATAATGAAACTAAGACTACACCAGGAATGAGTGCATCATTGGTAGAGTGGTGACATGTATACTTGACCCTACCATGATAAAAACCACTAATTTTATCATTTTTGGACCTATTTAGAAGTGTAGATGTGCTTAACCCTTTTAACAATATTTACCCCCTTCGATACTATTCACACTTTTCCTTCTTAACATATATAACCCTAAAATGAGATATATATTGGGATTATCTATAATATTAAAGGGGATATAGAAATGAATAAACAAAAGGGTGATAATCATATCTAAAGTTGTCCAATTGGTTTTTAAACTCAAATATAACATATATTGAATTTCTTAAACTGAGTTATACTAAAAATAGTGAGTATATCTATGTTAGATATTGAAATGACAAAGATGTAATGTACCTAACTTTTTTTTATGATAATATAGTTTTGGATCTAGAATAGGTAGAAATAAGACTAGAATATGATTTTGGAATAGTCATCAGATTCTAGATTAGATGCTTATAGAGTCCCAAACACTAACATCAACCTAGGATAGTTGCATTAATGCTATTGTCTAAACTCAAGGCAAGTGTCTTATTCAGAATACCTACTATAAAATGATACGACCACCTGTATGATTCTAATTTTGTTTTTAACTTAATTTTGGTGTATTTAGATCTAATTTATGGACTATCACTCGTCATTAAATTTTAAAACCTTAGTTCTTCATCCTCATAGTGACCTTGGGGAAAATGGGTTAGTGGGCACATAATGTCAAGATGACCCCAAATACCCCTATATCAATGACAACTACCTACATAGATAATAATTTGAAGAGAGACTCAGACTGATATAGTTCTCCCCTACATGTTGGCTTGTGTATGAATCATGCAATATGTGATAAGCAAGTACAATAGTGACTTAGCTTGTAACTTGGCAAATATAGCTCTTGGGCTAATCCTTCAATACTTCAGATGTGTAGATGTGTTGTCCCTATTATTGATATATAAATAAGGAAAATTTACTAAATTGAATTATTGATAGAATACTTTTGAGAAGTTACTTTGGTCTCTTTTGGTATTTTCTAGGTTATGCTAGGTGAGGAACGAATGAGGGTTTATCGTGTATTTCTATCAATCCCTTTGGATAAGTAACTCACATTAAAACACTTAGGCTAACTATTAGGATATATTTAATTTAAAAATTAGATTACTTTAGGACACTGGACATTTTTGTTAGGTTAGGACACTAGCATTAACATAGGGTCTAGGGTTGACACTTGTGTCGTAGAAGTTAGAAAATAGGTATAAAATCAGAACTTATAGGGGCATAAGATACATATATTATAAGCATTTTGGGTAAAATAGAAGGTCAAGGTTATCAACATAAGATTGATCAGATCAAAATATAGGCCAATGAGGCACAAGATAGAGTAGATGTGAGATTTCTGAAAGTAGGAAAGGTCAAGAACTAAGAGGAATAGCCAAGGTCTAAATTTTTCAAGTGTACAAGACTTAAGGTGTTATATAATTTAGAAATAGTGTCTACATAACCTTAGGATCTTTTTTTAATTTTCATTTCATTCCTTAAGTGTTTTTTAATCCACTTAAGTGTCCCACTTTGACTCAAAACTAGGATGGATTGGAAGATCTAAATTTAGAGAGTGAAATAAAGTAGTTTTTAGATATTTTGTATTGATTTTTATGTCCTTAAACTAATAGGAAGGTTGAAGAGTCTTTCTAGGATCCAAAGAGGACTTTTGAGGTAGTCCATGTGTTATTTATGACATGGGATAGTGGGTTCATTTATTATTTATGGACTTGATTGGTTTCCACATGGGGTTTTAAGTGGAGTTATGGAGAGGGAAAACATTTTAACCATGATCAAAAGGATGAGAAGAGACAATGTCACCTTCCCATTGGCTTGTAGATAAATGATTTTAGTCTATATGAGGAAGGAAAGCCTTCCTTGACAAGGATTTTTCTCATTTTAAAATTTATAAACTTGGAGGTGGAAGAGAGAATGAGAAAGAGGAGAAGGAGCTTAGAGGAAGAGCTTAGAAAAGGAGGATCTTAGCCATTTCCCAAGACATGTAGGTGGTATTATTGAGTGGATCTAATAAGGATCCAATGTAGGATTTCATGCCTTACTTTAATTATATTTATATTGAAATTATCTTTCTCCCTTCCTTTAATTGTAATTTTCAAGAGGTGTAAGGCCATTTGGCTTACCCTCTTTATTTGTTTGTATTCCATGGTTATGTCAATAGCCACCATGTAGTTTTTAATTCCCATTTGGGATTGGATATGTAATATTCTTCCTAAATTTTTGTCTAATTTTAATTTTTTTTTCTTAATTTAAAATGATAATGTTATGCTATCAAAATTTGTGTGAATATGCATGCTTAATGTGCGCTATTACACAATGGTAGTGGTGAGTAGAACCAAGTTCTCATGCCCTATTAAATGGCTTTATTTTACTTATTTATAGTGGTAAGTGGATAAAAATCCTAATTCCCTCATACATGTTAATTGGCATGGTCTAAGGTCTGTATGCCCTCCCATGGCGAATAGATGGTATAAAAATGGTGAGTTATCCCCACGTTCTTCTTCTCCTTCAGTGGGACCTTTTAGTGTTAGAAACATGTTATGAATATTTTTATCATTTGGTATTTGATATTTTGTTTTTCTCTCCTTGTGTGTTGGTTTTGGAGATGGAAGCCTCTTTTGTGTAGATGAACTTATAGCCTCCTAAATGTGATTCCTAGTGAGTGTCCTTATCAAGCCTTAGTAACCATCTAAACCTCCTTTTTATAGACTTGTCTACCTTAAACCATGGTGTGATGATGCCCATATCTAGGAATATTAGGATTGAGGGTGCCTAAGGTAGCCACCTAATGATGGAAAAAGGATGGGATGCGAGCCCCTCATTCGATTGGCCTTACAGTTGCTAGTGGAGTTCATGTGAAAACCAACTTGTGCAAAATCTTGTATATGTATATAAATAAATTGAAATCATTATTTTTAAACCTTAAAAAAATCATATTCAATGTTAAATTAGTAAGAAAAGTGAAACTTCAATTATGATGTACATCATGTGAACTAATGCGTGCTTTCCATTTGTGGACCTCATAAGAGAAGAGGAAAAATGAATGTATCAAAGAAATTTTGTTGAAATGAAATGTTTAATATGGAAAATACTACTTTAAATTAAATTTTCTTGTATTAAATTATGTCACTAAATAAAAATTAAATGAAAATGAGTTATTATGCTTTGTTTTCAATTTGTTGTTAAGTCCACTAAAGGACAATTATATGAAAACATTTTTTACACAATTTTAAACTTACCTAAATTTCTCAAAATCAATTTTATTAATAAATATGTCTTCTTAGGGTTTTGTAGTAATTTAAAAAATATTTTTTTGTTACCATTTAAAATTTATAAATTTTTAAGTTTCAACCACTAAAAATTGTTCATTAATTAACCCAACTTTGTAAAAAAATAAGCATGTTAAATAAGGAAATAAGGGTCCTATAATGATTTTATAATGAAAATGATTAAAAAAAGGGACTTAACCTTTAGTTTAATAATTTTATGTTTATCATATCTCTTGATATGAATTTTATAAATTTATTACCATGTAGGGTAGTTTTTTTACACACGAGTCTTTTTGAAGGGCACTAGCCACTTAGCATAGGGCACTTGGCTAGATTTGATCAACAGTCCCCCATAGGACTGTGCACTAAAGGTTTAACTCCCAAAATAGATTTTAATTGATCTTGTGGCTAGGAAACCATGTGGTTAATGAATTGTGTCCCATGTGATATGGGTTGCAGTTAGCCTGTTGGCCACATGGCTTTATAGCCATGAGGTTAACACAACCACTAGCCACAGACTTAATACACTACATCAATTGGTTAAACTAACCATCAACCTTTTTATTTTATTCAAAGTTTAAAATAAAACTATTTTTATTATTATTAAAACTAAACTTTAATTTTAAACCATTTTTTTGAAAACATGCAACAAATTAAAACCAGAAACTTTTATTCAAACATGGTCATGATTTATTGTCATTTGAATTAGGTGAGATGAAGGCCAAGGAGTAGGATGTTCCCAAAATGGATCCTCATTAATTTCTCATTTTACACCATATGAAATAAGTTTCAAATCTTGAAACTAAGTAACTTTTCAGAAATGCCCCCTTTTCACAAAGGTTATATTAGACCTTTTTCAATTAATATACCTATTTTATTTTTGTGATTGTGGAGACCTTGTGGTCCTGAGGTGAAGGAACCTAAAAGGGAGCCTCCTAAATTTTTTGTCTCCATTCACATGGAATATGTTTCAAAACCTAAAACCTTGTGGTTTTCAATTTCCTCAAGTTTTGTCCTAGAGAGTTCTTTTTAGACTTGTTGGCTTGTGTAGTCTCCTGAAATCCCAGAAACGAGTTGATCCAAAAGGGGAACCCTATTATTTTTGTTTCCCCTTCATTTTAAAACTAATTTTAAAATATAAAAATATTTTTTTCTAATGTTTTCACCTTAAACCTTGTTGGTGGCCATTAATGATTGAGGTGGAGCTTGAAATTCTCAAGATCTATTTGGAAACTATGAGAGACTGAGATCTCCTAGAAGTTTTTTGTCAAACTACATAATTGAAAAATAAACTTAGGTATATTTATATCATGTTAGAAAATTGAAATTGAAATAAATATTTTTGACCAAAATCTTGGAGACTATATTAATGGCAGTCATCCAGGGCTAAGGAAGGAGAGGAGGGATGACTATGGAAAATTCATCCACAAAAACCTTCTCCCTCCTTTCAAAAAAAATGATTTTTCAACTCAATTACTGAATTGAAGACCTTATGACCTCCATAAGGATATTTAGAGCACCTCTTACTTTGACTAAATCTAACAATTAAGGTTAGTTTGATCCGACGGTGGAGATAGGTTTCTCCAATCTCAAGGAACTTAAATGAAATATTTTAGGCACCTTTTTAGGTCCTATGGGGAGTAAATGATATTTATTTAAACACTTTCATATAAGCCAAGTTAATGTGAAATTATACTTGTTTTTTACTTAAGTGCGAACTGAGCCATGTGATTAGCCAAAATCAATGAAAACTCTCCTTCAGCATTGTTGTGAGTTAGGACATCTCATTTGAAAAAGTGATTACATCGAACCCACATCCATTTAGTTGTGTATTCCCTTTAGTCCTTAGGGATGTGGGGCCCATTAGGACTACTTAGATAGTTTTAGGCTTGTGTGATAGGTTATAGGTTGATTCAAATGAGTGGGGCATGAATGGTTATGTAATGATAATGCAACCACTTGTGTTTTCCTCCATCTCATTTGGGAACTTGGGTTGTTGGATGCTTTATGCATCTGATGCCACGTAGTTGACCAATTATTTGTAGTGCAAATCTGTAGAATTTTGGTTGTACATTTTTCAAAAGAAAAATTGGCCTATTTTTATGTATTTTTGTCTTGTCAATTTTATGATATTTTGGTATCATAGTATAGTTAAAACATTGAAAGATTTTTGGATCATTGTTTAGTAATAATTCTTCCACAATGAACTAATGTGTGTACTTTTTGGGTGTTACACCTAATTGAAGAGGTAAGAATAATACACATGAATATTTTATTGGATTATGGACTCTTTGACCAAGTATTAGATGTTGGCTTCTTATTTTTATCTCCATACTATGAGACCCATGCTAAGGTTTTCAAATATCCACCTGTCTAGTTGAATATATGAGGTTTTCCGAAGGCTTGAAACAAGGTTCCAACCATGTGTTAGGAAGTCAAATAGTTGTGAGGGCCAAGTGAGTATTAGCTCATGGGTGAGATCTTGTGTGCTAAGTTAATGGGAATTTCCCATGACCATTTTCATAAGCATATTGCCTTGGATGACTTCTTAGATGATTTCCTTGATATATTGATATTGATTCTTAAGACCATGGAGATTGATCTCATCTAGATAGTAGAGTGGCTTGTACGTCTAAGATCTAGATGGGCATTTCTAGGTTCAATTACCCCTTTTCAAGTAAGCATTTCCTCGCCCCTCTAGTGGAGTGTGTTAGAGGGTCACTTGATGTTCTCTCACCTTGAGAGATGAGATTGGAATGAATCGAGATGCATTAGTAAAGACATCCCCTTTTTCCTTAGTTGTTAACTCTTACCTTATGAGTAATTCCAAGAAGGGTTTGGGCATAGTCTTTACTTAGGCTAACAACCTTGTCTATCTGAAGCATTGAAAGTTACATAGACTTAGGGACATACTTGATCCAAATGAGGGATCAAGAGACTTGTGGTGTTACAAATAGGTTTTTACTTGAAACTTATATACGCACATGTGAGTGTTGTTATATTTAGTCCTCACCTTGTGTGATAGACTAGTGATACCATGTGGATAGCCTTGATAGGAAGCCTTATGTGGATCACTTTGTATTCACCTATCCTTTTGTTGAATGGCCCTTGTCTCCTTTTGGTAGTGATATATGCCTTATTTTTAGCCACACATTAGAGAGACTTTCTAGTGGAGTTGGATGTCAATGTTGGTTGGAGAGTAAAATGCAGGCCTTTGAAGCATCTTGGCATCTCAGAATAAAATTGGATGCATGAAAAATTATCCCTCAATGTTGAATAAATTTTTACTCTCATGTTTCATTAGGGCAACACCCCTTGCATGGTCAAAAAAGTGCCCCCTGAGGCTCCTCATGATCACCAGAATAGAGAGCAAGAGAAGCATGGGCATGGTCACACGTAAGTAAAGTCTCGAAGCCATTCAGTGTTTTCTACCGCTCCACCTCCCCCCCATCATAAATTATCTCCTTTTGAGGGGTATGGAGAGCAGCTTTCACCCCATGCTAATACTAGCCACATTAGGTTTAGTCCTTCAGGTGGAGATACTCAAAGGAAATCCCCTAAACTGGAACTAGTAATCTCACCTCCCTGTGGGTAGGCTAAGGAAGGTGAAGAAGAAAAAAAGCAAGATGATGGGTGGAGCATACATGATATCTTTCCCCCTCATGGGGGAGGCTGAGGAGATAAGCAAGATAACCCACCGCCTCCTTTTGTAGGGTTGGTGGCACATGTTTCTTAATATTGTTGTTGTTTCATTTATCTTGTTATGTTAATGTCACTACAATTGTAGTTAAATTATGGTTTTGATTCCCTGAGGTTATTTTTTCCTAGTGTTTTTTGGTTGATTTTTGGGGTGCATTGCCATACTACTAGTATTTTGAGAGAACATGTAATATGTTTCTTTTTTTAGTAATATATGATGTGTTTCAATCAAAAAAGAAATATTATATTAATATATGATGTGTTTCAATCAAAAAACAAATATTATGTTAAAGACAATTCTAAAAAAAAAAAAAAAATTCTATCAAGAGTACAAAAACCTTAATAGTAAATGATGTAATCAAAGAGTAATATGTAAATATTTACACATGTATTAGTATTCTATAACTATATTTATTAGCTAGAATAATGGAAAATTTTGCATAAACCAAAAAAGTGACATTCTAGAGCTCTATTTTATGCATAAAATGCAGGGCACAAAATGAAATTTAGACATCATGGTGTTTCCATTTGATAGTGAAAATTGTTTGTGAAACCCTAAGTAAGACATGTACAAACTCTTTTCTTTCTTTTTCTATAAACCTGTAGACACATAAAATTAAAAATTTTAAATGCTTGACAATATTTATTTTTGGCATCCTTACCCTTACTTGCTCTACTCTCCATTTCACTAACTTGCAATCTATGAGAGAAACCTCACTATCTTATAAACATTGAAAATATCATATAGGCATCCCTATTTCAATTATCTTCATCCCTATTCAACCTAAAAGTCTCTAATAGTCTCTAGTCTTTTGGGACAAATTTTCACTCGCTGAATAAGGATGTACTGTGGCCCTGTCCCCAATTGCAACCTTGTCTCCCTCATTCCAATAGTCACTTATTCAAATCGGTGCATTACATAACAACTCTCTCACCATCTTATCAATTCAATTAGTGAAAGTATTCTAAATATTCTCTTATAAAAACGCATCAAGGCTACTCATTCTACCCCACTAGATCTCTCTAGCAAAAGCACTGTGCATTGAGCAAAATAACACTCTTATCTCCTTTTTCAGCTATGTTTCTAAAAGTCAATAATCAAGTCTGAATATTATTTATTGTAGGTTAAAGACATTTATTATCAATTATTTCTATCAATCATCATGTTAAAATGCATTCTAGTTGCATCACCATGGATCACACAATCATTATAGGAGGGAGAACTACATTGGTCTAAGGCCCATTTGAGCTATGTAGGCGAACACTCTGTTACAAGGAGTTTTTGACGCTAGCTCGGCTATTCGCTTAACCCTATTTTCCCATTTTTGTATTTGATCTCTGTATTCTTTATGCGCACGAATTTGGGCTTGATACTTATAAGTCTTTCGTGTATCATATCAACATACATATATCTACAATCAATCCTCAAAAATGATCGCATAGACCTCGATCAACAAATTCATAATATAGTCATCTAAGATGTAACCGTAGTACCCAGATAAGACCATAATGTGCCCCTATCTACCTCCCGTAAACTTATTCCAACAAATTGTGAATTAGTGTCATTTATTTAACCCTATGTGAAGGTTAACTTAATATAATTTATATTTATATAAAGTTATTACAATCATATCTATAATTATTTTGAGGGATATTCTCTACCCTTAACTCAATTTACTAGTTTTAACAAATTTTTGATTTTAACAATTTTTATATTTTATTGTATTTCCATATCAAATCAGTAAATATCAACATTTGAATTTCAATAGTTTAATTCACTTGATTTAGGACAATCTTAAATTAAAAAAACCATACTTATATTTGAAAGGCAATGGTGATTAAATAAGTCACCCAAAAAAATTGATGATAAGAAAGATTGAATGTCAAATTTAATCTTCAGATAAAAGGATAAATTTCAAAATATTTCATAAATATTATTTCGATCAAGTGTACAAATAATAAACCTTAAATTAAATTTATCCCGCCATCCACCCCAACACCAAAGAAATAAACAAAACCAGAAAGACATCTGAATCTTCGTCTTTTTTGACTTTTCAGTATATTATGGCTTAGGGTTTGGCTTGGAAGATACCAGGAAACTTGAATCTTGAAATATGGCGTTAGCCGTGTCATTTTACTAATATTTATTTGTCCGTGTGTAAGAAGAATCTATGAGATGGTGCAATCTCTCTGGTCAACGAAAATAATGTCCATTGCTATACTAATTATTGACCTTTCAAAATAATCTTATCTTGGCTTTCCTGTTAAGATTTTCTCATTCGCATGGTCTTTCATTGTCAACGAGTTTATTAAGAGTGGAAGGAGACCTGGACAAACTCACCCGGTAAAACTTGCTTATGCGATTGGCAAACAATTTTCTGTGAAAGCCCAAAACTATGGCCAAAAGTTACTAAAGTGATGTAGAAGCAGTTTAACTGTCTGTGGTTTTGAATAATTAGCATTTTATGATAAGATTGTCTGTAAATTTAATGGAAAGTTTGGGACTCGATTAACATCAATTGCACACGTAATTGCACTAATTGAATAATGTAAACAAGGCTTTGTCTTTGTATCGCAGCTTCCCCTCATTTGCTTGCTGTGAAACAACATATAATATTATTGAGAAATGAGGAGACCAGAATATAATATTATTCATTAACAGACTCTAGTCTTCCCCTCTCTTGTCTGAATTCTTTTTTCCTATCCAATGGTGCTGATGTTTCTCTAATACCCAGCGATGTTTCCTGCTTGTGATGCATGGAGTAGTGCTAAGAGAACCCTGACTTTATTTCTTATTCTTTCTGTGGAATTGAGTGATGCAAGGCCCCAAGAAGTGAGGGTTGGGGGAATCCTTGATTTGGGAAGCTATGAAGGCAAACAGTCATATGTAGCCATACAATTGGCCATTAAAGATGTTAACAGCAATCCCAACATTCTTAATGGTACCCTTCTTCAATTTCAGACTAGTGAGATAGGAAGCAGTGCTCTCATAAATGCAGAGAATGGTAAAATTCTTGCTTTCCCTTTAGTTTTATTTTAATTCCCAGACATAATTTTGTTTTAAAAACTAACTGAAATTAGTTGTTCAGTGCTGAAACTTTACAGAGAAAGCGTGGTATCTGTTGTGGCACCCATGACAGCATATGTTTCCAATTTCTTATCCCTTGTATCTGATTCTGCACAAGTGCCACTCATTACGTTTGCTGGAAATGATCCATCCGTGACCATGAAACATTCTGCATATTCAATTCAGATGATTGGCAGGGATGCAGTGCAAATGAAGGCAATAGCTTCTCTGCTCACCAAGTTTTTCTGGAGAGAAATAGTGGTCATATTTCAAGACGATGAATTGGGTCTCAGCGGGATTCTCGCCTTAAAAAATGCACTCCAGGGAACGTCTAACAGCATAGTCCAAAAGTTTGCAGTATCTCACGAGTCTTTCAATAATTCCTTTTGGAAAGAAATTCAGAATAGACTAGACAACGACAAGACTAGGAGTCGTGTGTTTGTTATACATACTTGTTATGGATTGGCCCAGAAAATATCTTTCTTGAGGCAAAACATTCAGATATTTTGAAGAAGCAAGGTTGGGTTTGGATTGTTACAGAGTGGGTAGCAAGTTCTTTGGGCATTCCAGATGACACAACTATGGATTCAATGCAAGGAGTCATTGGGGTTCGCACAAACATTACACATACCCCACACTTCAAGAAAATCAGCAGGAGATGGAAGGATGAGTTCATGAGGTTGTATCCAAATGTAACTCACACTCAAAATATTGGCGTGGTTGGAGCTTATGCTTATGATTCTATTTGGATAATCGCTAAAGCTATTGATGCCCTGTTTAAAATCAACGAACTTACTAATTGGAATTTAATTCTTCTGGGAATTATTTGACGGATGTCCATGTTTTCCAGGGAGGGAATGCCCTGTTTCAGAGACAAGCTGAGAGCAAATTCACAGGAATTAGTGGTAATATAAATTTTAGCAAAAAGGGACTTCTTGAAGTTGATTCATATGACATCATTAACATAGTCAACAAGGAAATCAGGGTTGTGGGCTCCTGGGCCAAGGAAAAGTTCAAATTGAGAGAAAGGATGGAGATTATGTGGCCAAATGGATCTTCAATACCACCTTCTGGTTATAGAAAGCTTATAGTGGGAGTTCCCCCTGATGTTGTGTTCGCTCAATTTGTAAACATTACAAACGATAACAAAAACTTTTCAGGGTTCTGCATAGATGTATTTAAGAGTGCTCTGAAAAAGCTTCCCTATCAAATTGATTATGAATTTAAGATTTCTAATGAGAACAACAAAAATCCAGACTATGATGACTTGGTTAAGCAGGTTGCAAATAAGGTACCCTACCATTTCTATCCGTTTTCCTTTAACTCAAATTTCTCTTTACATTATAGGATGGATACTTACTTAATAGTATCAGTATACTGAACATAAAATCAAATATCTTGCGAGCTTTAAATACTAATAAGCAATTAAGGAAGCTATTAAAATTTGGACCATTACCGAGTGTTTATAGTTCAAAATGTTATCTATTCAGAGATTTTATGCTTTCCCAGCTCATGATAAGTATAAAGAGGATTTTGTATTAAAACTGTGTGAAGAAGTTTTTTTTATCGATGTTTCGGATTACATTCCATGATCCATCATAAGGAAGAACACATGCTCCATAAAAGATTAGAAGTTTACTGGAAATTTGGTAGAAGCTCTGAGTACTTATTTGAAGAGGATGTTTGTGCCCAGGAATTTGATGCAGTTGTAGCTGATATCACAATACTCGCAAACCGCTCAGCAAAGGTAGATTTTACACACCCATACACTGATACAGGGCTGGTAATCATCGTGCCTATTAAGAAGACGGAGTCTTCTGGCTGGGCCTTTCTACATCCGTTCACATTATCCATGTGGTTGACGTCAGCAACATTTGTAGTTCTTACTGCTTTTATTGTGTGGCTATTGGAACGGGATGAGAATGATGATTTCACAGGAAAGCCTGTCAAACAAATGGAAATATCTCTCTGGTAAGTTCTCTTATACTTAAGTCTCTTATTTATTAAATTGCAATATTTATTTATTATAGGTGAAGAAAAACATAGTATCCAAAAATAGTAGATAAATTACATCAACGATCTAGGTTAAAGAATAACATGACAATCACTGCATGATGACAAGGGCTGTCAAGATCTTTAGGTCTTAATCACCGAATTCCCACAAACGATTCTTTATTTTGATCACCTTATTTGTTTTCCTTCATCTTTAGTTAACTTCTGTTGACAAAGATCTTTATGCTATGGAGTTGATGGATTTGCATCCAAAGACACTTGATTTTTAGTTGCTTTGCTTGAGATTGAAAATATGCACCCACCATTCTTGCAAATTATGTTTTCTGATAGAGGTATGACAACAAGCATAATACTCATTTTGTCATTTCAGAAAACTCCACAAGTGCAGGGGCAACCCCATGTTCACCAAAACTGACATTGACCTCTGACCAAACAAAGCCTGCCGAGGACAGACTTGTCATCTCACCATCCGAATCTAGATTACATTCGTCATTCTCATTATAATTATACCCTGATATCTACAGATGAGAGGGCAATAAACCAAATTTTTAGATCTTATTGTGCATCTTTCCCAGATCCAAAACTTACCTTCACTGCTTTGTTTGTTATACTAGAAATGACATAAACATTGCAATAATAGTCATAATTCAGTGTCATATTGTTCACCATCACACTATGGTTTGTTTTGTATAACTTCTATTTTTTATATGTATACTTCTATTTGTGGGTTACTTACGGGGCAGGCCCAGATGTTTCTGGGATATACGGGCACCTGGAAATAGTGGTACTTATCTAGTATGCCTGGATTGGGTACATGAATTGGAAAGGTATTCTGAAATGGAAATATTGACGAGGATAACTCAAGAAGAGTTCAAGTTTGTAATGACCAAGATGAAATCCCTTGCTGCACTGTTGTGCGATAAGTTGCATAGTGGGAGAAGTAGACAAGGGAAATACAAGAAGAAGTCGTCCTCAAGAACATCAAGTAGAAGAAATTGAAATTGAAATAGGAAAGAGCTTAATAACCGGAAGGAATTTGGTATTTGGTATTGGGAAACAAGGAAATCCCTAAAGTTGATTGGAGATGAAAGGGTGGATTCCTAACAAGATGCAAGTGCAAAGACAAGGGTGATCATAAATGGAGGTACTTATCTTTTTGTTTTTAATATTTATTGAAATGAAGCTTAGGTTTTATGGGACACGGTGCCTATGGATGTTCCCCATCTTCTACAAGGGAGGTCATGGCAGCCTAATAGAGGGACAATCCATGATGGGAAAACAGAGCTCATATGAGGTGCAAAAAGACCACAAAAGGCATATATTGAAGCATTTGAAAGATGATGTAAAATCTAGAGCATTTATATTGTCTCTATCCACTTTGGATTGAAAAGATTCCATAAAAGACACGAAAGAAGAATATTATTACCCGTTGCATCCAAGAGAAGAATCGGTTGGAAAAATGAGTGAAAAAATAAAGCAAAAGTAAAAAGGTTGCTTAGAAGTCTTAGCAAGGATGAACAAGAATCAAGAGCTTGAAGAATATGAAATTGTTGAAAGGGAAAATGATGCACATCTTTCGGAGATACAAGATTTGAATGGAGAAATTCATGAAAAGAAAATACAACTTGGCGAAATAGAGGGACGGAGAAGGACAACGCAAGCAATGATATTTTACAAAATGGTACCAATACAAAATGAGATTCAAGCAAGGAGGACAGGGTTGTGGGGGTCTCTGTTTGGAGAAAATAAATCTGCTGCTTTGTGCAGTGTTTCTGTTATGAGCTGAATAGGAATAAAAATAAAAGTTGTCTATTAATTATCTCATCTATTTCCTGCCAAGGGAGCAGAATATTTTGTTTTATAGTCTTTTATTAGCTTGCTGGCCTGTTTTTATGTTGCTGCAAATCTTCTGTTGCAGATTGAGAAATTCCAAGGTTTAATTTGCAGTTCATGTATGCCAAGGTTGGTTGTTGCTGCAAATCTTTTGTTGCAGATTGAAAAATCCCAAAGTTTTATGTGCAGTTCATCTATACCAAGGTTGGAGGTGTTTTTGTAAGTGCATGTTGAAAATAAGCCCCGGCATAGCGTAGAAGACGCAAGAGTGATCGAGTAAAATAGAGTAAGGGAAAGCATTAGAGAAACATTGGAGTGTAAACAGAGTTCTGCATCAACAATAGTACTGTTTAGTTTATATTTGTTTATTTCCAGTGTATTGTACACATGTTGGTCATATTCTGCCCGTAGGGTTCTAGACGATTGTTGGGATCAATTTTGGCAAACTAGTCACATTCATGTATCTTATACGACATGTTAAATACCTGAACAAATACATTTTTCATGTAAGTTGATTTTCCTATTCTTATGTTCATGTCACATATGAAAATAAGATAAATGATAATTGCAATTAAGCGCATGAGGTCTTCTATTTTCATCAGTATTACTTCTGGACGTCTCAAAGAAAATAAGATAAATGTTGTATCATCTTTCAAGCTTAATTGTGTGGTTAGTTTTGTAGTGTCTGCCCTGCTCAAAACCCAAACAAAGCCAAAATATTTTTGTCTGCAAAAGAATTTTTTTTAAAAAGTAGATCCATAGTATTTCAACCTAGC
Organism: Torreya grandis; assembly: GCA_037957365.1. Classification (NCBI taxonomy): domain Eukaryota; kingdom Viridiplantae; phylum Streptophyta; class Pinopsida; order Cupressales; family Taxaceae; genus Torreya; species Torreya grandis. Next base: position 1,514,082 of record JARHVA010001418.1, on the reverse strand, counting down.
ACCATGATTATTCTACCCTTCAACTGAAATAGATTATCATAATGCCCTCATTATTTTAGTTTTTAAACGCAAGGAAAAATGGTGGCAAAATGAAAGGTGGTGCAGATACCTATAGGGGCTACTGAAAACCAGTATAGGCACCATTAAGGTCAAAATACAGAGCCATTAATGAAAGCTTGAAATGCAGAAAATAGTACCTTTCATGTGCAGTCACAAAAAAAGCAAATTACACAGACAAACAAGAGAGATTTTATCACTTTCAATGTGCAGAATACATAGGAGAATTACACTCATCCCTTAATGCTCACAACATAATCAAGAACCTGTCTTCTACATGCTGTCATGAACCAGATTTTCTACTGCTGCTCTTCCTTCTGCTAGGAGAGTTCTCTTTCCCGCCTACAAGAGCCCAAACTTGAGACTTCAAGGCTCCTTTTGAAGACTCTTCAGCTTCTCCAACGGAGAACCCGAGTTGTAACTCCCAAGAACAAGATTGTTGGCCTTCCAGTGTATTTTGTCGTTCTTTGTCCGATATCTAAGGAAACACAGGACTGTGCTTTTTATTTTAATATTTTAACAAGGCCTGCATCTTTTTTTGGTGGACCAGGGATGCTCCTGCATTAGACTCCCTGGTAGTTTTGATTATGAGCTCTGCTCATAAAGTTGGTTTAGAACTGAAGTTTGAGGTGGTCAATCAATTTGACCTAACTAAAATTCAGACACCCAAGTTTCTCCTTTGTTGCTCCACTTCACCAGGGACTCCTTGTACCCTGTACTTCTCATTCTTGGACAACACCTCTCCTCAAGGATTTCTTCCCCTTCTTCCAGCTCCTTTTCCATAATTTTCTGTCACCAATCAGAAACATGTCCTTCATGTTCTTCAGATTTACCCTCATGGTACTCATAGACATCAGCCACATTGGAAATGGGAGAGGTATCCAAACCTTTTGGAAATTCAACATTGTAAGCATTGTTTTCAATTTTATGCACAATCCTACATGTCGCAAGTTTCTTGTAATTCAATTTGCTATATGTGCATGTAGGAAACATTTCCTTCCTAAAATGCACCATGACCTAGTCTCCAACAAGATTGATTTCAAACTACGCTTCTCATTAGTGTTCACCTCATATCTGAAATCATTTGGCTGCAATCTTTCCTTGACTTGTTCCTCCTGCTCCTTCATAAAATCAGAAAATGTCTCCATATCTGCACTCTTCTTTTCTACTTCTGGAAATCCCAACCAATCCATCAATCCCTTGGGTGACCTGCCATACACTGCTTGGAATGGCATCTTCCATGTTGTCCTATTGACTAAGATATTGAGTGCAAACTAAGCTTGTGAAAAAATGGTATCCCACTACGTAGGCTTCTCTCCAACCAAACATCTCAACAAGTTTTCCAGTCTCCTATTTACCACTTCCATTTGTTCATCTGTTTGAGGATCATAGGCTAAACTATACTACAATCTGGTGTCCAATTTCTTCCACTAAGTACACCAAAAATGACCAAGAAACCTTGTAACCCTATCTGATGTTATGCTTGTTGGAACACCATCCAACCTAACCACCTCATTGAAAAACAAAACATGTGTGGCATCACTTTTCCTTTTACGAGGAATAAAATGTGCCCTCTTGGAGAGTCTATCAACAACAACATTTATAGCATCATTACCTCTTTGTGTTCTAGGCATACCAAGGACAAAGTCAATACTCAACTCCCTCCCATGGTTCGTTGGGTATTGGCAATGGCTTGTACAATCCGGTGTTTTGGCTACTTCCTTTTGCATGTTAGCACAATAGACATCTCTCCATAGAGCTCTTGAAATCCTTGTAAACTCCTAGCCAATAATACCTTTCTTCAACTAAAGCTTGTGTCTTATATCTAAACTGACCTCCCAATCCTCCACCATGCAACTCCTTTATGAGGTTCACCCTCACGGATTCCTGTGGGATGAACAACTACTGCCTTCTAAAAAGAAAACCCTCTTGGAAACAATAGTCCAAATATGGAGACCTGACCCCTTTCCAAGATTCCTTAGAGCCTCCCAAATATCTGAAAAATCCACATCATGTGCATACAATTATTTCATGGCATCAAATCCAACAACCTCTATCGACATCCAAGTCAACAATGCTGTCCTATCAAATGCAACAACTTCTTTATTCAATTTCCCACTCGTGTTTCAAAATAAAAGAGAAACATTGAATGAATGCAACCCACTTCATGTGCCTTTGATTCAACTTTGCTTTGGTATTTAAACCTCAATGCTTGATGATCCTTGAACATCACAAACTATTTGGGCAGCAAGTAATGTCTCAACTTTTCTAATGCTTGAACTATGGCATAAAAATCTTGGCCATGGACCAAATACTTCTAGTTTTCCTCATTCCTTATGTCTGAAATAATCCACTGGCTTTCCTCCTTGACTCAAAATTGCATCTATTGCCATTCCACTTGCATCACAATCAAACTGAAATACTTTGTTGAAGTCTGGCAAGGCTAATACCAGCTGCTTGGTTATTTTCTTATTCAACCATTAAATGTTCTTTTAGCTGTTGCACTTCATTGGAAAGTCGCTGTCCTCATACACTTGGTTAGTGATGCACAAATGTCATTCATATTTCTGATAAACTTCCTATAGGAGCTTGTTAAGCCATGAAAACTCCTAACCTCAAATGTACTCATAGGTGTTGGCCAATAAAGAATTACTTTCACCTTTTTCAGGTCCATCTTCAACTCACCTTGACATACCACAAATCTCAACTATGTCAACTCCACTTGCATGAAGGTACATTTCTTCGATCAGAAACTCTTCTCTCTTGAGTTGTTCCAAAACTTGCCTCAAATGCATCAAATGTTTTTCCTCCGTCTTGCTCAAAATGAATATATCATCAAGATATACAATCACAAATCTGCCCAATTAAGGTTTCAGCACCTCAACCATCAACCTTATGAAAGTTTTAGGGGCATTAGTAAGTCTGAATGGCATCACAAGCCACCTATACAATCACTCTTTCATCTTGAAGGCGGTCTTCTGCTCATCACCCTCTCTAATTTTAATTTGTTGATAGCCACTCTTGAAATCTGTCTTGGAGAGGTACTTTGCTCCACTCAACAATCCATCAAATCATCCATTCTTGGCAATAGATACTGTTACTTGATGGTAATATTGTATTCTTGATGCTCTAGAATATGTGCACATCCTCTATTCTTATCTTTTATTTGGTTCTAGTATTGTTGGTACCGCACAAGAACTCAAACTCTCTTCCAGCAAGCCCCTATCTAACAAATCTTGGATCTACTTGTTTATCTCTTCACTCTCCATTGGATTCTTCTATGGTGTGCTTTGTTTGGAAAACTTGAGCCATGAATTAGGTCCGTACGGTTGGTAATTTTCCTCATTGGTGGCAAACCAATTGGCATGCCATCAAGTATGATATCCTCATACTACTCCAACAACTCCTCAACTTCGGCTGCAGTTTATGAATATTGTCCCAAATTTTCTGATTTTTGGATGTATGTGAAGCATGCCTTTGTCTTTCCACCTCTTTCAAAAATTATTTATCAAAGAAAATCATCATCTTGTTGTATGTTGTTTCTTCGTCCTTCATGGGCTGCATTTTGAACTTATTTCCATCCTTCTCAAATTTATGTGTTCGTTTTATAATCATGAATTGCAGTCCCATCACATCGGCATGGTTTCCCAAGTAAGATATGACAACCGTCCATTCCTGCTACATCACAAAGGACCTGCTGTTGGTAATTACCAATGTGGAAATTAACCATACATTGCTCTGAAATGATAACTTGATGTCCCTTTCGCAGCCATGACACTTTGTATGTATTCAGATGACATAAACACTTCAAATTCAATTTCTACACTACTTCTATAGAAACTAGGTTTTTTTTACTACCACCATTAACTATCAATTTGCAGCATTTACTGTCAATTTTTCAAATGGTTTTGAAGATTGTCTTCCGATGCCATGGTTCCTCTTCTTGCTGTTTTTTTGGTTTCAGTAGCACCCTTCTAAACAACATATTTTCTCCATGCTCAGCTTCTACTTCAGCAAACTATTCTTCTTCAACATTCGGTGCTTGTGCCATATGCATTCTTGCATCATGCCTTCTTACTTCATTCTGATTTTCTGGACATTCAAATTCTCTATGTACATGTTGTCTACATTTGAAACATGCTCCATTGAATCCCACTCCTCTACTTCTTCTGTGACCATGTCTATGAGCATAGTTACAAGTATGTCCACCCCCTATTATGTTCTTGCTGAAATTTTATCGTGTCAGCCTCTTGTACCAGCTTGTCCTCTTCCGCTTGCTTTCTATATTTTTCTTCTCATCCCTCTTCCTCTCTTGTTCGATTGTTGTTTCTTGGAAACTCCTCCGCTCTTAAGGCAAGCTGATATGCCTCTTCAACGGATTACAACCTCAACATGCTCATGTCATCTTGAATGGACAGCCAAAGCCTGTTCACATATCTAGCAACCTTCTCTTCACCGTGCTCTCTTTGGGTTGAACAAATGTTCAACCAATAGTACTCCTTGGTGTACTCCACACTCATCTCCTTTGCCTCAAGTTTTGTAAACTTTTTCATAAAATTCATGGTACAATTGGAAGGAAGAAAATTTCCTTTCAACTTCGAAACCATTTACTGCCATGTTTTGATTTTTTTTTGGTTTTGCCAAACTCAGTCCTTCTGCACCTCTATAAAAGGCTGCGTGTCCCTTCAACTTGATGCTTTCAAACGTCACTCTTTGAGGTCTTCTATCCTCTCAAATTTGAATTATTGGCTATAATTCAGATATACAATCTTTCAAGTCTTCCGGATTCAAGCTTCTATAATATGTAGACATATCCACCCTAGGCCTACATCCAATCCTAGCAAAAGCTCTGACTAACTGGTCATTTGGTCCTAGCTGTTCTTCTTCTCCAATGAAAAAATCCTCATCTATTTCTGCAACAACTCCTCTTCTCCTGTCTATCTCCATGACATTCATTCTTGCTTGCATGGTCCTCACCATATTTAAAGGTCATCCACTCAAAGTGTGTGAGCCCCTCTTTCCCATATTCCTATAGGGATATTACCACCTCTTTGAGTCATTTTTCATTACTAGAGTCTTCTTACCGCACTTATAGATGGTGTCCAATACATTGTCCTTCACAAAATTCTGCACACACTCCTTCGCCGCACTTTATGCAACTTTCTAGAATTCTGAAGTTTTCTGCATCTTGCTGGAATTTCTGCAACCTGCAACTTTTCTGTAGTCCTTTTTCCAACCTGCAAAACCTCCAAAATCCTGCTTTGATACCAACTATAGTGCAGGTACCTATAAGGGTTAATGAAAACAGTATAGGCACTGCTAGGGTCAAAGTACAGAGCCGTTAATGGAAGCTTGAAATGCATTAAATAGTACATTATATGTGCAGTCACAAAAACAGGAAATTACACACCCAAACAAGAGAGATTTTATCTTTTTCAATGTACTGAATACATAGGAGAATTACACTCAGCCCCTAAGGCTCACAACCAAGTAAATAACTTGTCTTCTACATTCTGTCACAAACAAGGTCTACTACTGCTGCTCCGTGTTTTGCTAGAAGACTTCTTTTTCGCACCGAAGAGATGCCAACTTGAGGCTTCAAGGCTCCTTTTGAAGACTATTCAACTTCTCCATCTCAGAACTGAAGGTGTAACTCCCAAGAACATGGATGTTGGCCTTCCACTATATTTTGTTGTCCTTTGTCCTCTATTGAAGGAAATGCATGACCGATTAATAATTATTAATTTTTTTTATTGGACATGTAGGATTGCTTGTGGACTAGAGATGCTCCTGCATCAAAAGGACTATTTTTCAAACAAATGCAAAGAACAATTTTTGACTTCTATCATATGTGACTAATGTGTCTGTTCAGTTTATATAAGATGATTTTCAATTTTACAGATCGGTTATCAAATTCCAACAAGCCAAATGTAGACTAGAAAAAGAATCTGCCTTTAGAATTTGGTTTAAAATCATTCGATATGCAGTTTAGATAAAAAATGGATGGACTACTTTTCATTCACATTTTTTATATTGCTTGGCTAATATATTGAAGGTTAGACAGCTGACTTAATTGGTTTCTTTTTCTTTCAAGGTTTCTGTTACAGTGTCCAGCTTGGCTTCACTCCTAACTACTTTGTCTTCCATTTCTGCTTCTTTGGATGGATCTTAATTGTGTTCTCTAATTTAGTAGATTGGATAAGCGAGATGCGTATTTTGCTACTTCCTAGGTTTCTTTACTTTAGTCAGGTGGAGACAGGTTTGCTTTTCGATGTATGGTTTCTATATTTTTGCATGTGATATTGCAGGATTTGATATTAGGATTATAAATAAAAAATAAAGTATGCAGCCATCAATGGTCTCGTTTAAGATGCATGCTTGCAAAATAATAAAGTAAATTATACAGTAGAACATGTGTGGCCAGAAATGAGAAACAGAGAAATGCTACAACAACAACGTGATGAGAAACTGAATAAAATAGGATGCATATAAGAAACATATTTTCCATATAACATATTTTTTTATTTTATATATTTAACTTCTAATATTTTCAATTTAATATTTTATTATTAATAGTTTTATTTAATATCTTTTATATTTTTAATGTTAAAAATTATAAACTGTTAGAATTTAAAAGATTATAAAACTTACAAAATAAATGAAACTCAGAAACAGTCGTTTTAGTTGCATTGTCATTTCTACTTATTAAAACATGTGATGGCTTGTAGCTATCATGTTTATGGCAACAATGGATGTCTTTCTAGTTGTTCGAACAATAGTGGATGTCTTTTCAGTTGTTTGGATTAATTTTATTTTTAGTATCATTGAAAAATATTTATAGAAGAACATGTACAGTTTTGCTCACTGTTGCCAGAAACGTGTCCTCTGCAAGCCGTCATGTGTTTTAATAAGGAGAAATATTAAAAGTTAAAATATAATTTTTTTTTGATATTGGTAACCTGTTTTTTTTTGACTTTGGGGGAACCTTCTAGACCCATGGGAAGCAATGCCCTCTAAGGAGTCAATTGCCAATGGCAAGGGAGACTCAAACACAGGACCTACTGGGTAAAGCCCACCTTCCTTACCATTTGGTCACTGTCACATGAACAAAAATTAAAATATAGTTAAATATATAGATTTAAAAAATTAAAAGTTTAAAATATATGTTATATGAAAAATCTGTTTTTTATAAGTAACCTGTTTTAATCCGTTTGTGTTTCTTTGTTGCTTGTTTTTTTACAACATAGGAGACATATATAACTAAAAAAATCTAATTAGTGATAAAAAATATGGAAACAAAGATGACATTGGTTAATATTCCTTGCCTTTCTATTTACAGCAGCAATCTAAGTACGGATAACAAATTAAACATGTTATTTCCACATGTTTTAAAGCCTGCTAAAACATCTCTATGGCATGGAACAAATTTGGTTCTTATTTGGATTATTAGATTTGCTTACTAAATTTTTAGGATGTAGAACTGACCACTACATCATTTTATGTAACAATATTTCATTTTGGTTGTGTAGAGCTGACCACTACATCATTTTCTGTAACCTTATTTCTTTTTGGGTTGCAGGTTTTCATTTTCAACAATTGTATTTATTCATAGTGAGTATCTCCTCATTGGACTTTCTATCACATTGAATCTTTTTTTTCTTTCATGTATAATTTTTTTATTAGTTGGAACATATTTCAAGATGGCAGCTAATTCTCCAATTGCCACGTTTCAAATGTAATGTGTACAGGAGAGAAGATTATGACATCTCTTGGTAAATTAATTTTGATAATCTGGCTGTTTGTAGTCTTAATATTAAATTCAAGCTATACAGCTAGCCTCGCATCTATGCTCACTGTTCAGCAACTTTCCCCAACAATACAAGATATAGAGACACTGAGAGCGAGCAACGCATATATAGGCCATTTGAACGGTTCATTTGTTAAAAATTATCTAACCTCTGAGCTCAAAATTGATGAAAATAGACTGGTATCTCTTGTCAAGCCAGAAGACTATGTTAATTCACTCAGGAATGGGACAATTGGTGCTATAGTTGATGAAATTCCATATATTCACATGCTCATGTCACAACATTGTGGTGAATTTGCTATTGTGGGTCGGCCCTTCTACAGGGGAGGATTCGGATTTGTAAGTATTCATGCCATGAGATTCAGTAATTTTATTTGATTTGAGTCGAAATGAAATGAATTTTAATTAAATCCGCAAGACCAAATTGTCTATGGATTAAGAGCATTACAACTATTGCCCAAAAGATTGAGCTAAGAATTAGGACAATGTTGTTTTCCTATGAAGCCTTTATCTTTTCATGTTGATTTGGATCAGAGATCTCTCCCCCTCCCTTTTTTATCTCTCTACTTTGAAAGACACTCTTACTCTCTGTATGGTATGGTGTAGTTATTTGCCAAAGGGTTTCCAATGCTTCCGGAAATGACAACTGCAGTGCTGAATATTACCCAGGACAAAACAGAGCTAGAGGAGATTCGCAGTCGCTGGTTTGCTCCTTCTTCTTCTTCTTTTTCATCTTCCTGCAATGATGAGAGTAGTATTTTGGATGGAGAGGGGGGAAATGACAGTGAGCAGTTGAGTCCATGGAGCTTTTGGGGTTTGTTCGTGATCGCAACAGCGACATATTGTTTACTTGTATTCGCCTATTTTGGACGTAAGTGTTATAAAGACAGACCAATTAGCACAAGGGTGGAGAATGTTCCCTCCACGTCTCCTGAGACGCCTCTTACAGAGATTCAATTAGGACCTATAAATCCAAATCTTGTTCCCTCAACGCCACCTGAGACGCCTTTAACAGAGATTCAATTAGTACCTGTAAACCCAGATCTATCATCTTCATCTCCTCAACCACAGGCTACAGCAAACACAACTTCCCCTGGTGATCTAAATTTGTTTTGTAGGCAAAGGAGAAGATCAAAGTCAGTTTAATTTATCAAGCTCCGGATCCATGATCGCGTTGACAATGGTGTTTATTGCCACATTTCTGATTTTAAACTGCAAAAGGGAATGATCCCCTTCTACTAAGATACTGTATATACGTGCAGATAGAAGGCTGCTAATGTTGCTTTCCTACTTGGAGCACCAGTTGGTCTCGTATACTAAAAAATATACTGCAATTTATAATAAGGCACCAGTATGGTGGACTTTAAAATGAACTTTCCTTTTATTTGAAAATAATGACTTTCATACAAATGGTAGAACTTCAAAGGCTAATGAGCTTATAGCCTTTGCTTATGTGAAGGCAGAGCATCCTGAATTTGAGAGCCAATCTCTACCTATTAAATAGAATTTTGAAGTTCCTTTCATTTTAATGTTCAATCAAATTTAAAATGTATTAAGAAGAGTTTTCTCCACTATTGGTTGTTTCTTAGTTTAGGCAAGGGTTAGTAGATGGTGAAAATATGGATAAACAAAATAACGGGTAAGAGTTATTTCTTGATATTATGGATATACCTACTCATTGATAATGGTTGGGGCTATTGTAACTTATCAGGTTGATGTTCTTGCTCTACTGGTTCACTTACTTCTCTGTCACTTATGTTTTGTTCTCTTGATACCTTTAAGGTTTTATATTATATTTATTTCGAAATTTATTTAAACATTTTTTAATTGAACTTTTTATAAATTAAATGAGCTTTTTCTCACTTTCAATTCAATTTGAAAGGATAGTATCTATATTATTAATTAAAATTGTTTTTTAATTTTATTTTTGACTTACAAAATTTTAATTTATATTCTAATATTTCCTTTAAAAAATTAGTGGATTATTGAATTTATATTATATTCTCATCCTTTTAAATTGTGCATAATCTTCAAACTTAAGGAGTGGTTCACACAGAGTTGCCCTTGAAGTATATATTATCATATTTATTAATCTAATATGTACATATGTATGTGTACATACATACCTATATGATACATCAGATGGTTTGCAATAAAAAGGTGGTCGATTGGTATACACAAATGAAAAGTATCAACATAGTTTTAACAGTAAACAAGAAAAAACTATTAAGGTATAATATCAAAGAGTCACACTAGGCACAGACAATGACACGAAAGGGAGAAGGATGCATATAATCCTAAAGAAGGGGGTTTCACCAAAGTAGAGAGCTTCCTTGAAAATGGATTTGGCACTACCCACCCACCCTAACCATCATGTAAAGCCAAAGAAATAAACACTCCCCACCCAAGCGATAAGAGAACAATCACACGTGTCCACAACAACCTATGCTAGAGTTGTCACCTTGAAATTCCAATAAAGGTCTTTTCACGAGTAGGCTAGCTCCAAAGCTTCCATTGGGGGGGACATGGGGAGTAAAGAAGTCGTTGTGAGAGTGGCTCTACATCCAATGTGGTGCTCATGAAGGAGAACCTTCAGGAGAAATGTATGGAGGAATTATGCTCATGGTCCAAGGAGCACACCCCCTATGATTAAGAAAGCCTTGGATGTGTTGTGTGTTATGAATCCACTTACAAGCACATTGGGCATGGGGGCAAGTTTAAAATAAGTGCTTAAAGGTATCTAGTCTATTACATGTGGGATATGTTGATGCCTAAAACTCTCGCTTCAGGTTTAACAACCTCTTATGGGAAGCTTTATAGGCGTGAGACCAAATTGTGGTTTGTAAAGCAATCTCTGAGATTTTAGAAGTCAAATCTTCATTTCAAGTTGGGGGGTGAAAAGGGAGAAAGAAAGAAATGCAAATAATACTAGAATAACACTAACCGAGGTGATACGTTCAGAGATTTAAAGCATTAACCTTTAATTACATAAAATAGATTGAACCCTTAAACATTATAGACCAAAAGGAGCATAAAGCATGAATTAAGACCTATAATACAAGCAAAGATCAATACTATAGAAGTAGAGGAAAAGAAATAACAGACATAGATGACTTCCCATTCAAATTAACATAAAACATCACTTCCTCTTCATTGTTAGATGGAGAACAAAATATAGAAATGCTTCAAGGGAACAATACAAAAAATTCAATCACACCTATAAGGGGCACTTGTTAAGGTTGAAGAATGAGAAAACGCTAACTGTTATTACTTATATTCTATTACAAATGGTTGTTTATAAAAGTAGCAAAAACTAGTAAAATGATAACCAACCCCTTCCAAAAGGAATGAACTTTGAATATATAAGCGAGATGGCCTCTCATGAGAACGAGACCTAGAAATCTAAGCACTCGCACCCATGATGATGTTGTTGTAACTGAATGAGGAACTCAGGCTCATGAATGCAGTTAGCATCTAGATCCTAGATATTAGCAACCACTTTATCTTGTTAAGGCCACGATGCTTAGGAGGGGCATCATGATGCCATGTGTATATCTTTAGAGTTATTTATGCTATGTCACTGGGGACAGGGATCCACTTGCCTTAGCCATTGGTGCAACTCCTTTCTCTAATAGGAAAGTCTTGATATTTGAGAAGCATTGGGCTATCATGTGTCAAGGCTCATCTCCTTCTTGTTATAACTGCATATGTGTTCCTCTCCTTTTTTAATTGGCCAATGATGCAACTCCAAGCTCTGATAGACTAAAGCCACTCATGGATAAGCATGAAGATGACACATGTTGAGCTGACACTTTTCCAAGGTAAATGAGCACTTCTTTGGTAAGGCTAAGTGTGAGGGCACCACATGTTAAAATCACATTCACCAACAAATGGTTTGGTGGGCCCTGATGATTCATCCACTAGCTAATGGCATTGTCCAAAGGTCTGACCAAAATGAACTAGCCTCGAATGAGTGTTGGGTTGCCACATGTCAAGGCTCATCTCCTTCTTATTATAACTATATAGTGGGTCCATCTCTTTTTCCAACTGGCCAATGATGTAACTCCCAGGTCTGGCAAAATAAAGCCACTCATGGATAAGCATGGAGATGACACTTGTTGAGCTGATGCTAGAATAAAGCTACTCATGAATAAGCATGGAGATGACACATGTCAAGTTGGTGCTTCTCTAAGAAAAATGGGCACTTATTTAGGCCGAAGAAGCACCTGGACTAACACATGGGGGAAGTGGAAGGAGGTCGATACTTAGACAAAATTTGCAAAAAGGATCCCGAGAAGGAAGAGGCCAAAGGAAGAACTACAAAAGGCGCTAAGCAAACTAAAGGCAAAAGGAGTGACTGTTCCAAAAATAGAAAACGTGGATTTTGATCCATAGTTCCTACCAACTCACAGGGGTATCCGCTTGCAGATGGGAGAACACAAAATGATGGTATCTAGACCAATTGAAGAAAAAATTTTAGAGGAGGAAGTTCTTGCAAACCTACAACTTTTGAAGAGCCATATGCAAAGGTGCCCACTCTTCCATCTTAGGTTGGGTCTTCTTATTAAGAGCCTTGAAGGCTCTATCCAAATCAACAATCTCCTTGAAGGAGATACTCCCCAAGCCTTGAACAACTGCCAGTGTTTGGAACTCCAACTGTGTAAGTGGATACAAAATATTCTCCACTTCGAAGATGCTAGGTGATTGACTAAGAGCTGAAAATATAGTTTGGTTGTTCTTCTTTTGTTCTAGCAACACTTTAATTTGGTCATCTAAGAGGATGTTATTATCTGTCAAGAATGGGGATGGGAATCCCAATCAGACTAGTTGTTCAATGTGCCCTTGCCTATATCTTAGACTACCTAATATAAGGCATTAAGTAATGCCCTACATTTTTTGGTTGCCTTGTTGTAGCCTAAGATTTCAATTACCTTTGCCACCACCTACCTTTAATTGACCACCCCTGCTACTTATAGTGTTTTGCCTAAAGCACTATAAATCTTTTGGATGAGATGTGAATCCAAAACCTTGGAGGACATGAAAGCGATGACCTAGTTGATGGTTGTGCTTACCTAAGAGCTTAGATTCTATGAATTTGTGAAGAAGGTGAGGATCAATTTCAAGTTTACGACCATACCCTTGATCCTTTTTCAGTAAGATTTGTATAGTTGTTAGATCATGTGGAGGATTTTTGTGGTCTGTGAGCGGGTAGTAAGGTCATTCTTCAGCTTCTCAATTTCTTGGTCATTGATCAAAGATTCCTGATATGCCTATTACTATAATTATTGAAAAGTCCAATTAGATTTTGAGAGCTTTTGATAGGTTTATGCCAGTTCAGTCTCTCTTTCCTATAGCTTGGTCTCGATGACCACTCATAGATTGGCTTCCACATGGAATCTCTCACCAGAGATGTGGCTCTGAAGGTTAGACCTCACTTTTTTGAGCTCTACATCTTTGGCCTTAGCCTTGAATATTTAGGTAGTCAATTGTAGCCTTCACTTTGGTGAGTTCCAGCTTGGTCTTTTTAGCTATCGGGTCACCTTGGTATAGTCTGTGGTTGCAAACTTTTGTGTTTCCTCCATCAACTCGACCCTATCTGATGTAGATCATATACCGAATCCACTCACACTATGCCTTATTTGACTATGCACTCCTTTAGCAAAGACATAACACTGATTCCTAAGGTTCACTTCTTGTATATGATGAAAATAAAATTCACTTGTCAATATTCTAGTTTTAATGGTCTTAACATGCTTATATAGGTTTCATTGATCATCTCTTGTCAATCCACAACTCTTCCAACACTCCCCAAGACTCTACTCTCTCCTTTACACAATCTTGTCAACTTGCCAATAGTCCTTGTAGCCCTTTTTTGGGCCTTCCTTTGATTTGTATAATTTATATGGATGCTAAAACGAAAACCATCAACTATTTAAGATACCCTTTTCCAATATCTCACTAGCCTTAAAATTATAGACCTTAACTATTTCCTTTAGCCACTTTACTAACTCTTTTTAGCCTATTGTTTACCCTTTTAGGTCTCTTCTAGGCCTAGAGCACACTCAGACCTTAAAATCCATACTTACAGAGCCATACACCCCCTAGAATTGTGATATTCAATTTAATCATGTCAAAATATCTCAAATTACAAGTTTATGCAATTTTTAAATGGTTACAATTAAAATTAGATCCCAATCCCTAGTTTAGGGTTTTACCATACCCTATCTCAGTCGAGACTATACAAAATTCACTTTTTCACATGTTTCAAAGCTTCCAAATGGAATTTTAGGGTCTATCTAGACCTAGGGTAACTCATCCAAGTGATGAAGCTCATTTCCCAATCCTTTGTCCAGGGTTTTCAACTCCAAATGCATTCAACTATGCATGAAAATACTTGTTCTACAAGTCTGTATCAAGAGTTAACTACTCAACCCATGTTCTTGTTCAAATAAAATATTCAAACAACTTTCAAAGGGTTCCAATACACTCACCAAAATGTTCTTTAGCATTGTAACTTGATCCTTTACACATCTTTTCAAGAATCTGAAGCACAATCCACCTTAACAATGGTTTCTACAAAAAAATAGGGTTCCATTTTTGTAAAGTATGTATACAAATGGTTTCTTGATTAATTTGAATATTTCAACCTCCAACAACATTCACTCAACCTTAAGAATTATGTGACACTACAATGCAAACATCATTCAATCCATTAACAACCAAATACAATATGCATATACAGAAATATTTTCCAACAAAGGTATGTTCACATTATATAAGTGAATATCACTTAAATTCTAATAATAGAAACTCACATCTCCAACACATTCTACACACCTTCAAGAACACATATAACAATTGACAGATTCCATTTAATTATTCAACTTGGAAATATAGTCCTTTAATAAGAATAAAACACATCAAAGTCAGTGTCTATATACCATAACTAGAATTCATTTTTCACTTATATATATTAAAGTAAGTACTCACAAAATAACATATAATTCCTCCAAGAAAATTTGTAGACAATTATTAATTCAATCTTCCATCAACAATAACATATGCATCCAACAATCAAAGCCCTGATCACAAAATAGGGTATGTAAGTTTTTATTCAAAACAGGGGTTCCAAAATCTTCAAAGTTCCCTTTTCTACAAACTTGTCCATGATTCTCCCTACATCTATATCAAATAGAATAGCATCCTACTACTCAAAACTGACTCCTCAATGCCTATAAAAGTGCATAACTACTTCTTGAATCCCTTTTTCCATGTAGAAGTCTCTTTCTTATATTATATTTTCATGATTTTACAAAAGAGGACCTATATGGAATCATGATCTAAGACTCATAACATTTGATGAACCTTCCAAAGTATCAAAACCCCTTTCACAAGTGTGTTTAACATCTTACCACCTTTATAAGCACATAAGGATCCTTAAAAATCTCATTAAGATTCAAATTTTCAAATAATGGTTTTGGTGGGAAAATGAATAATTCAAATTCTATGCACTTTGAGACAACCTTGACTTTACCTATGGACCACTTATAACCTCTAACACCTATAAGACATCTAATTGGACTAATTAAGACAAAAATGGATCAAACTTGGGGTCCTTATAGGATTCCCCTGCATCATACTACGAAGATGAGAAAGCTTTGCCACAAGTTTTTGATGTTTCACTTGGCATATGTTGTTGTCTGAATGTTTTGAACCTCCTCATGGAAGGTATCAACTTCCACTTGCCTCTCATAGAGGTGCACATGATCTTGGGGCCCACATTTATGCCTCCTTTGATTCATATTCATACATTCACATGAAACAACAATGTTAAGAAAAATATAGTAGCTGTCATCTTCTTTTTACATTACACATGCATGTCACTCTTCCTCTTCTTCAATTTGATCCACCTTCTCTTTTTCTCCATCTTCAACTATTGTTGCAAGTATGAAATCTTCCTCTTTTACCAATGCTTCTTCTATTAACCATTTTATTTCACACACCACTTCTTCTTCTTTGCATACCTCATTCTTATGTACATTCTTGATTTGTTGTTGTCTATCAACATCATCTTGACTACCTTCACTTTCCTGCATATCCATGGGCTGCACACTCATCTTCACTATCCCATCTCCTTGATTAATTTCATGTGACTACTATATATTTTCAAACTCTTGGACATCCTTCTCTTATTCAACACTCTTCTTCAAACATTTGATTGTATCTACTCTTCTTTCTTTGGCTGCCTGCTCCTTACCTACATTTTCATCATAAATCAACTCATTAGACACAAGGCTTGGATCCTTCACCTTGTAAATTTCAATCTCCATCTTCTTCACTTGTTTGGTGTTAATCCCAAGCCATTGCTCATCTATCTTAGCTTCTATGTCAATCATTATTCTGATGTCTCCTCTTTCATGGACTTAACTACCATGCTTGTCTTGACTACCTTCTTCTTTTAGCACTCTCGTAGGTGTTATTCCTTATTTCATTTGAAAACTACTTACTTCCACCTTGAAATCTCATTCTATCTTCCTCATGTCCATCTTTGTAGACTCACATTCCTTCATATCAACCAACTCAACACAACTTACTTTATTTTATTCTTTCTTAAGTTCTTTGTTCAAACCCAAATTCTCCATTGCTTGACTCCAATACTACTTTGTCATCATCATCATGATTATCTCTTCTCTTCTCTCTTCTTCACCCTTCAATGGG